>CAJNOL010001274.1:11000-64405 GCA_905250125.1 Rotaria sordida | reverse complement strand
CATCAACAATTTGACCATGAATTGTTCGTTTAATAGTAACAAATTGTTTCGTATTTATATAACCAATAGTTGTATGTTTTGATTTATTATTAATTGGTATATTAATATGAAATAATCTCGAAATATTTAAATAAGTATTCTTAATTTCATTACGATCACGTATTGGAAAAATAATTGTTACAGAATATGTTGTTGCATTTAAATTATTAGTATAATTAAGAGTATTATTTAAATCAGATTCATTTATTTGTATTCCAACATCTTTTTGTCCATAACGACGTCCACGATATTGATAAAATGGTACAGAATAAAATTCTTGACGACCAAGTATAGTTGTATCTATCTGACGTAGATATCTATGACGATGTAGTAAATGAGATACACGATGTCGTATCGTACCACCGGCTGTCATTATTGATGATGCATCATCATCTTCTGTCATAGATGATGCCATTGATAAACATCGATTTGTATCATTTAAAACTCTTCTAATTCCAAACTTTATCGAATGATCTAATAAATAATCACTACTTCTAGCACGTTCTAAACCATATTGATTTCGATTTTTTTTATTTGATAATAAATCATCGAAACTATTTCGACGTGGTCGATCAGTTCCATCCCATTGAATACATATATCACGTACAAGTATTGGTGGTTCACGTTCATGTGTTGCACCTTGTTGATAAATAATCATTTTACACATTAATGGTAAACGTGTTGATGAACCAAGAATATCAAATGTAATCATTTCTGCCATATCAAAATTTTTTTTATCTGTACCAATGCATGGTACTTCCATTTCTTCTTCAAATAGAGTTCTTTCATAATAATCATCTTGTTTGATTGATGAATAACCATCTGTATAAAAAACTTGTCCAAATGTTGGTACAAGAAATTTACTTGTATTTGATTTAAATGGTATTACTGGTAATATTGGTGGTGATGGAAGAGTTTGATGTTGAAGAAGTTGTTCATCACGTTTCCAAAGTGTATATAAATCAATGGAATCACCTTGTCTTTCCATTAAATATAATTTTTTTTTCTCTCAATAAATTATAACAAAGTAAAATATTATCTGAAGAAAAATAACAAAATAAGACGATATATCCCATTAAATAGGCTTTTTTTTGTTGATTTTGAAAAAAAAACCGCATTCTTTCTCGTCCTTCTTGTTGTCGAGTGTGATATTCAAAAAAAATGATAACTTAAAAGAGAAGAGAGAAAAAGAATGAATAAAGGTCTATGTGCAGACGTGTTCTCTTCACAAATCTCCTGACATTCATTTCTTTTTTTTTTTTTTGTTACACACATACACTTGCCTATTGACATAGATACTGATATATATGTATTTGTCTTATCTCATTGTTTTATATACTGTTCAACCATAATGCGAACTTGTCAAAGAAAAAAAAACCCATAAGAAGAAATGTAAAAAAAAAACAAGTTAAGATACTTGTTTTTATGTATTTATAGATTACATATTATCCACATAGACGTCATAAAAAAACATAAGAAGTATATTGATAAATGATTATTTCTTTTGCTCGATTGGTTAATGAACATATTTGATATACACTTGACTATTACAATACTGATATGATTTATTCGTTTTGCATTTTTATACTGGACCACCCACCTTATTTAATCATCAATTCTTTATGTTTGCCATATGTAAATTGACCATGTAAAAAGAGCTGTTTGTTTGATATATGTATACATATAAAAAGTATCCTTAACCTTTTGTTATACATCATTTCAATGTAGGTAGTAGAAGGAGAAACTATGTCGGTTACATTTGTAGTTTAGTATATATTAAAAAATTTAATACTACGTCTGAATGAGACAGAATGAAATTTGCTTGATGGACTCAAATATTAATATTTTAAGCTTATGATCATATTTCGAAGGTAAATTCGATGTTTGTTGATCTACTATCGATTGCTCTTTACTCAATACTTGATGACGATGAAGAATGTAATGGAAATGCAAATATACAAAAAAAGAAAAAAAAAAGAAAATTAATGATTGTTTTTTTTTTGTTGCTCGTTTTTATGGTCGCATCCATAAAAGATTGGGAAACGATGGTTTATTAATTGTTTGTATTCTTATGGAGAATTATCTGTTTTATATCAGATGTAAAAAAAAAATTACAAAAACATATGTGATTTATTGCTGTTATAATCTGTTTTTTATTTATTTATTGTTGTGAGATTGATCAATCATAAATATGAATATTTCTTTTTTTTTTCTTGGATCATTCACATTTTATCATAAAGATAGAAATATAGATCATTTGAATTTCTCATAATCTTTCTGT
Source organism: Rotaria sordida (assembly GCA_905250125.1). Taxonomy (NCBI): domain Eukaryota; kingdom Metazoa; phylum Rotifera; class Eurotatoria; order Philodinida; family Philodinidae; genus Rotaria; species Rotaria sordida. Next base: position 62,085 of record CAJNOL010001274.1, on the reverse strand, counting down.
TGAATATATTCATCAGTTTGTTTCACATTCAATGATCTTCTATGTGTATAAATAATACAAATAATTAATTGGATATTTCATAGTATTTGCTATTAAAATTAATTTTCATGGCTACAACTGATTGTCGACCATCAAATATCTATCGAATACCGGTTCATCAAAAACGAATTACTGGTCTTGAAAATTATATATCTATTCCATATACTCGTCCTCCTTCACCTATTACAAATGTATATGTATCTCGACGACGTCATTCAACACCTCCAGCAGCAACTCTACGTTTTGTTGAAGTTAAATCACCAGCATCAAATACAGTTATCAAACATTATTATCCAATTGCAAGACCAACACGTATTATTAGAGATCAAAGTTCAACATCTGATTTAGTTAGATCTACTCCTTGTTCAGCTTCATTAATAAAACGACGTTTTCAAGATGAACGTACGGGTCATACAGTAACAACTCCGACAAGTATTAGTTCAATAACGGATATTATTTTACCAGCAGCTAAAAAAAATCGTAATGCAATTGTTGATACTCCACATAATATCGTATCCGATATTCAATCTCTTAATCATGATTCGTCAACAAAAAAACAATTGAGAAAACGAGAACCAACAATATCACTTAATGTTGGACGTGATATTTTTATTTCGGATGAAGATTCATCACAAGATTCTGTATGTTTAAAAATCTTATAATAAAAAAAAACAAAAAAACAATATTCATTTTTCTATTCTAGGTTTATAAACCACAATCAAATAAATGTTTTAAATGGTATCATCGAAAATGTCCTTGCCGATTTTCATGTTGTAATATTTGTTAATGTCGTTATATTTATCTATTGTGTTTTTGAAGTATATGTTTTCTTATAGTATGTGCATTACTTATTAGTATATTTGTATTCGTAGGATTTCTATTACGTTAATCTGATTATTATTATGTATAAGAAAATTTAATAAATTCACTATTTTCTTAATATACAGAACTAAATCTATCACAATATTTGATTAAGACAAAAAAAGTTAATAAAACTATCAATGATGATTAATAAAATTCATCTTTTAATTTGATTTATTGACACAATTGTAGTAGCATTATTGTGTAAAAGAAATTGTATAGTATGTAAAGTTAATTTAAAAATTTATTTGATGTTCGTTCTTGTTTGTTGTAAGAAACAAAATTTAATAAAAATAAAATTTCAAAGAAAAACTTTAACAAATATCGAGCGTTTGATGTTCTCTCTTTTAAAGAAATGTGAACTTTGAAATATTCAGACATTTGATCAAAAATAACAGATGAACCGATTTATGAAACTTATTAGTTAAAATGATGTATATTTAATGAGATATGTAAATCTTTGAATAAGAAAATTTTCAAGGATTCGTTTATATCGTTGATAGAATGAGTCGCAAAATTATTTGATCAGGTTTATTTTCAATTCTTTTTCGTTGCCATATATGCGAATAAGAATTTAAATAATGATTTTTAGTAGAGAATTTTATTTGCAACAAGGACGTTTGAAGATGAAAATAATTGCTAGTTTTTCAAGAATAGAATCTCTGGAAAAGCAAAAACAAAGTTTTTCAACTCCTAGAATTCGCTTATAGAGTACTGTTTGAATTATTTCGTATTTTAGAACAAACAATTCTCTACATAATCAGATGTTTTTCAGCTCTTTACGACATTTTTTGACTGGGATAGATCAGTCTTACGGAAGGCACAACTATGGCATTTCCATATAAAAACAGAAAAAAAAACAGCTTTTGTGCCTTTTGTAAAGTTGATGTAGGTCAGTCAAAAAAACATTGTATAGAGCTGAAAAATGTGTCATTCTGTAGAGATTTGTTTGCTCTACAATTCTGATTAATTCAAACAGAATTCTATTTGCGAATTGAAGAAGTTGAAAAAGCTTGTTTGTGGGATTTTCGAGAGACTCTACCCTTAGGAAACTAGCAATCATTTTCGTCTTCAAACATTCTTGTCGGAAATAAAAGTCTGTACTAAGTTCATTATTTGGATTCTTATTAACATTTACGACAACGGAAAAAAATTCAAAATAAACCTGATAGAGTAATTTTGAGAATCACTGTATATTCACATTAGTAAAAAGAATAAAGTGAATCTTGTGTTTTCAAGATTGAAAATAAAGATACAATTAATTTAACTTTTAATGACAAACTATTTTACATTAATTATTAAGGTTGATCATCAAAATTACAAAGAATAAAGTAACAAGAATTGATATATTATTTATCGTTTTGTCTTCGAGAAAACTATAAATCTTATATAACTTTCTTTTAATTTACTGGTTAATTAAACCGTAGAATCAATAAAGTATATTCGAAATACTAAGCATATTGATTCTATTAAATGTATAACACACAACAAAAGAAATTACTTTCTATGTATATATGGAAGTATCCAGTCGACTAGGATACCTTAGTTATATTTTTTAACATTGCTTAAACTGTATATCAGTAAAGTATGATTTTTGTATCAGTTACAGTGTATCCATAATGTCGATGATTTAGTGTTGTTTGGACTCTGTCTCTTCAAAACTACGCGTTTTGTTGAGGTCTTTCTCAAGATCATTTGATCAAAGATACAGCTGCGATTAAAAGATCCTAAGAAAAATGTCGCAATTTGTAAGAGACCGAATCCCAACAACAACAAATGATCATCATTTATGCATGTGCTATAACTCACACAAAAACCGTACTTTTCTAACATACGATTAAGGATATATGAAAAGTAAACGACTGAAGTATTCTAGCTAATTGGATACTTCTATATATATATATATATATATATATAAAGCACATTTTTTTTTCTTATTATGACAAAATTATACAAAAAGAAAAAAAAGCGAATAATGAAAACTAATGCATTATTGTATTTTTTTTTTCTGCATAATTAAAAATCAGTAAAGCAAGCATTTCTATAGTTTCTTGTTTTTCGTCTTATTGTCTTTCTCTATTCATTATTTGATTTCTATGTAAGATTTTTTTTTTCAATCACAACATAGTTATTGATGAAACGCGATGACAAGTATTCAACCTATCAATGAAGCACGACATCGTAGTGCTAATGTTAATTCTGTGCCATCATCTTCAGTTCGTTTTTATTCTGCTCGTATAGCTCCAGAAAATACCGGAAATAAATATAAAAAATCAATTGAATCACCATCAATATCACCACGTGATCTTCAAATCGATGAAGAATTATTTAAATTTGATCAATCTCCACCATTATCACCTTCGGCAGAAAGTAAATTAGATTCAATATCTCCTATTTCACCATTAGTCAATGAAAATGATGAAAAACGTGTTAAAATATCTGAATATCGCACACCTGAAAATACACCATTTAAACCTTTAACATCAAAATTTTCAAGAAAAAAATTACATTGGTATATTCTTCTTACACCACGTACAATTTTTTCAATATCATTATTAACAATTCTTTCATTAATTATTGTTCTTATTGGTTTTGGTATTGCAGTATCACATCGACAAGCACAATTAAACTATCAATGTCCAGTATTATCATATTGTCCAAAAAATTCAAGTTATACTGTTTTATGTAATATGACAAATGAATATTGTAGATGTTATAATGCAGAAGATAATCTTATTGGTTGTTTAAAACAACGACATTATGGACAAGGTTGTTATCGTTCACAAGAATGTTCAAATCGTGATAATCTTCAATGTAATATGAGTCTATATCAATGTCAATGTCTTGATCATTATATATATAATGGAAGTTTATGTATACCAATGTTAACATATGGTGACATATGTTCAATATTAAATGATACATGTGATGATTTATTAAATTTAACATGTTTATCGGGAAATATTTGTACATGTAATACAAATATTACATTTTGGAATGGACAATATTGTGAATTATATCGTTCTATTAATTATCCATGTGATCCACATAAAACTTTATCAGGTTGTTCAAAAACATTTATATGTGATAATATAACAGCAATATGTAAATGTCCATCATCAACTTATTTTGATGGTGAAATATGTTTATCATATAGTTCATATTTAGAACCATGTTATGATACATCATCTTGTTTACTAAATACGCAATTATCATGTTCATGGGGTTTATGTCAATGTAATGATTTGTATTATTATTGGTCACCATCAACTTTGACATGTATATATCCAAAACAAATTCAATATAATTCTTCATGTGATTATCAAACAGGTTGTGAAAGTGATTATGGTTTACGTTGTATAAATAATCGATGTGTATGTGAAGTAAATTCGTATTGGACACCAGGTAATTATTGTGATTTTCAATCACAATATAATGAACAATGTTTAACTGCTCCTTGTCTTTCTAATACTGGACTTATATGTTCATCAAATACATCAACATGTACATGTCCACAATGTAAGTTTAAATATTTTTTTCTAAACTCTGAATATAATACATAATGTATAAGATTAATCGATAGGAGAGTGAACTTGAAATTTTGAATTTTACCAACAACAAAAAACAAAAAATCGGAATTTTTCTTTTTGAAGAATGAATATCTTCAGTAGAATAGATATGAAAGTATGTTTTCTTTTATTATTTTGTCTAGATTATTATTGGGATAATTATGTATGTCAATATCAACGTACACATTCAGGATTTTGTTTATATGATGGTTGGTGTCGTACAGATATTGGTTTACGTTGTCGAAATTTTGTATGTACATGTTCATTATGTACAACATGTTTTTGGGATGGTATACGTTGTCGTGATTGTCCAACATCATGGCAAATTGTTATATCAAATGGTACAATACAACCACGTATTTATTGTTATGTTAAAATTGATTATTATGTTAATTGGAATGAATCATTAAATAATTGTTCAACAGCAGCAACATCATATTTTGGTAGTAAAAGTCATTTAGTTTATATTGATGATTTACAAGAACTTCAAGATATAAGTACATTTGCAACAACACAATATTATGATATATTTATTGGTCATACAAATCGTTATAATTATAGTCAATGGTTTTTTTCTAATGGAACATCATCACCAACATTTACATGGTGTTCAGGTGTAGCAACAACATTTTCATCATTAAAATGTTCTCGTTTACTTATTAGTTCGGTTTGTGTAACGGATATAACATGTTATGGATGGACTTCACGATATATTTGTGAACTTGATTGAAATAAAAGTAAAAACAAAAAACAATAATAATTAGATTGACATTACGTTTATTTATTTTTTTAAGAGATAAATTAATAAGCAACAATAAATAAATTTGTAGTTGTGGTTAATTCATTCGCCTATTTTTTGGTAATTATCAAAGTATTATAGAATAAATTCGTTTTCGAATATTTTATCAAACGAGATTTTTTATTTGAATTAAACATCTGACAGGTTTTTTTTTCAATCAAATATTGACTACTATCAAAATCCAGAGTTTTCGTATTAACCTATTATGCTTCATAATATCCGATATATCGTCAAATTTATGTCTACAATTGTTCCGAAAAGGTTAACAGAAATATCTTCTCTGAAAATTAATTATATTAGATTTCTTTTTGACAACATCTTTCAAACTGAAAATGAATTGTCCATTATTCGCTTAGATTAGATCAATTTTGTTATATAAAAATTAAATTGATTTTGCTTTCTTCTCTTTGGTTTCAATACATTTTTGTTGCTTGTACTCATAGAATCAATACGTTGAACCTTCGTCAATAATACATATATATATAATTTACGTAAAAAAACGTCAAGCACTGTTCAAAACATAAGTTTCGGCAATCACCAACGGTCCACTGCAAAAATCCGTATTGCAAACTTTCTGTTTCTCTTTCATTATTATTGAATCTTTTAACAATCTGTATTTTCTGTGTTAGATTTTCATTCTGATAAACTAACAATTTTTCAGATCATTCATAAAATTAACGAAACAAGTTTCTTATTAAGTTGAATTCAAAGAATGTCTTTCTTCTAATATAGATGTAGAAAATCTATAAATAATCGATTTCATAGTTTTTCTCTAGGTTTATTCTATAAAAAGGAAAAAAAAACTTAGTTTTGAAATCAAATATAAAAATAAAAAATCAATAATCAATAAATATTATGGAAAACATAATAATTTGAGTTCTTTAATTGATTCAATAACAACATCTAATTCATGTTGCATTGTTTCATGTGGTGTATCTTCAGCAATAATTGCTTTAAGATCATCGAATTGAAAACGAAGTTTATCAATTTGTTTATGAATTTCTTCTAAATATCTCATTGTACTTGTTGGATCTCGTCTGTATTCGAGAAATTTAATCAAACCAAGTGCAATTAAACCAGCTAATAACATTGTCATTCCAATAATATATACAAATATATGCCAATTTGTATTTGGTAATAAAACAGTTAAGACTCGACCGAATATAACAAGTGCAACACCAATAATAGATAACATAATACCCCATTTATTAACTTCACACCAAAAATAAGTTGAATGAAATTGAGTTAATTTACCTTGTAATAATTGAGATTGTTCAATTAATTTTTTAAATGTAAGTTCATCAGTTTTTTCATTTAAATGATTAATAAGTGATGTAGTTGGTTGTAATTTAAATTTTCGATAACGTATTTCCATATTTCCTGCTGCTTGATAAGTCGAATGACGTACATCAGTAAAATCATTTTTAATTGAAAATAATGCATCTTTATCAGCACCAGTTAATTGTGGTGATAATGTTTCAAAATATTGTTCAAATTTAGTTATTGCATTACGAGCTAATTGAATTGAATAAGAAAAATTACTTGAAGATCCCGGACGATTCCAACGAGATTCTAATAGATCAACAATCGCTTGCCATTGTTCAGACGTAAAAAGAGGACTTGTCATGTTTTGATTTTAATTGAATCTTACAGCTGAAATATAAATAATTTTATATATATTATGACTTGATTGATATTCTCATTTAGTTTTATTTTTGTATGACGATAAAGAATAAGTGAAAGAGTAAATCAAATTATTACTATATTAATTGTAGAAAACGTATATGGTCGTATTATTTGATCCCAAAATTGGAAGCGCATCTCATCGTGTCGTTTTTGACGTGTACGCGACCAATGTGAATGACCGCATTCACCTAAGTCAAGAAAAACAACATCATAAACGATCGCAAACGATATTAAACTGCAAAAATCGGCGTTTCACCGGTTTCCTTCAGCTCATAAAACGTTGAAAATAATAGAAGATACGATGACCGTTGGCCAAAGAAAAAACGAACTGACGTATTATGGTGAAATACGGTAAAGATTAATGCGGTAATATACCGTTTAAGACGCTCTTTCCGATCGTCCGCATGATCTTCCTTGGCGGTTGCAACCTATGTAGTATGCTACACCTTATTCAACTAAGCTTCTTCTTACTCAAGAGGAGGAACCACGTTCTTCTCTCGTTTTCTGCCGTCAGCATAAATACATGAAAGATCATTCTTTATTTAAAATGAATTCTTACTGCTTATTCGGTTGTTTGAAATAATCTAATTCCTGGTCGAAGAATTCGATTGGCATACGGAAGTTTATACAATGATATACGACACATTAATGGAACCGTATTTCCTCGTAAATACATGATCAATAATACGGCTATATGTATTATAGAATACTGGAATACAACGACATCTTTGCAGTGTTTTATTGTACGAATACGATGTCGTATGCGTAGGAGTACAATAAATCCAAGACCTTGAGATTTGATGCAGAAAGATTTGAGTTTAATTTAGACTTGGATTTGGATTTGGTCTTAAATTACCAAAATCTGATGAGACTCTGTAAGATAAAGTACCAGAAGAGAGAAAAGAATCGTAAACTATCGAAATTGATATGAAATAGTTTGAATTTGGTTTTATTCTAACGTAACTTCAAAGTTGGGATCATGTAAGTCTAAAATCCAAATCCCAAATCTATTAGAGATTTGGTACACTCTTACGTATACGGACAGTTATACTGAGTCTCTTATAGTGACATTTTACAGTAATTTATGGTAATGCATAACAATTAACGTGGGAATAAAATGAACTAAGGTCGAACAAGAACGTTAGTAAACGACTGTAAATCATTATATATTGGTTGGGGAGATCTCAAGGACTTATAAAAATTTCAAAAAAGTTCCATTAAAATTGATGAAAGACACAAAAATTAATATATTTCAAATTTATCGATTAAAACAGACATTATCATCAATTAAATTCTATGATTTCGATTAAAAGCCAAATTTATTGCATTTGCTGCATTAAAATGTCACTTTTAATCAATGAATTTTAAATACATAAATTTTCATGTCCGTTTCATCATCGACAATGCAAGTTTTTTTACGTTTTTAATATAAAATTCACGAAAGTAGTGGATTTCTTTTCATTTTTTAAACTCATGGGAGACGATCGTTTACAGAGTCCATATATGACTTTCATTTTACTCAGTATTTCGCCGTAAAAGATCATAGTTCTTCGTACATGACATGCAGAAATATGGTCGTAATATTGAGCACTAATTCAATGACTCCGGTAGATTCTCACTGGAGAGCCGCTGTTTTCTACCAGAAAACTCGGGGAAATGGCAGAAAATTCGAAGCAGGAATCTAGCGATCGAATTCGATGGCTGAATTTTTCTAGTTCAAACCAGAACCTATCGTAATCTGGCAGAGCCGGTCACTAGATCTAATCACCAGACATCTGTTTACAAGTTCCTACCGTTTTTCAACCGAAATCGGCTCGTATTTTTTGACGTAGGATTATATAATATGCCAAAATGCGGCTGTATACAGATTTTGCATTTTTCGTCCCAGAAAATTATTTAAAATGAATTTTTACCATTGAATTAGTAGTTGAATTAAAACTCTAAAAGCTAAGTGCTTGATAAATGCAACCTAACTAATATATAATTTACTATCATGTGCGACCGTATCTTTTCAATCTATGCTAGTAGATGAATTCCAGTTAAAAACTTTGACATTAATAATCAACACAAAAATGGTTATAATAAATTAAAATTTCTTTAGAAATCGGAATATTATCGACTAAAAACAATTATATGATTACAAACCTAACGATTATATTCATCTATTATAAACATTTCAAACTGATGATAATATAACAGATTTTTATTCTAAATAATCGGTTAAGCCTTTCCTACTTTTTCCAGAGTTTCTGGAGAAAGGTACCCTAAAAAAATCCATGTTTTTTTTTCGTAAGAGCTGTCAAAACTCAGCAGGACAATATTTTTTGAGACAACACAAAAGAAAACCGTCCGGAACAGTGTCTAGTATACGTGAAAAAAAATTCAGTTCGATCGAACGTATTAGACCAGAGAAATGGAAATGTTTCTGCACTTTTTTTTCATGGAAAAAGTTGGTTTGAAAAAAAAACGCAATTCGCTATTTCCGTTACGTAAATTTGTTTTTTTAACGTTTAAATACAATTTCTGAATATGAAAATGCACTCAGTAGATGGATACTAAGTCACATTGTACAGTGATCATAAAAAACCTAAAATTTAGGGTCACGAAACGGGAGTCTCCCTTTAAAGAAAGATTATTTTTTGATTAGATGTCATATAGAAATTGTATTCATTTTTATTCTTTTGCAAAAACTGAAAGAAATTATATGTTCAGACAATTTTCTTTGTATAAAAAATACTTTCAATTCAAAATTTAAAAATAACACTTTATAACAAAAAAAGACTATGCTTCTTACCTTCTACACAATGTAAGCTATTTATATTCTGTTTTTTTATTAAAACTTTTAAATATAAAGTTTAAGTCAAAGTTCAAATTTTTGAAAGACAACTATAAAAAATATTATTCTTACTTTCAATAGACGACAAATACGTTTCATTTACAATGACATTCTTTCTTACGTGGCGCTAAAATGGTGAGCAATGATGACGTTTAAAAATTGCACAATTACATTGAAAGAATCATTGATGACGTGAATTTTTTTTATTCTACTCAGTCTTATCGCAGTAAATATACAGAAAAAACAAAGAAAAGGAAAGAGAGTAAAATGGGAGAGCGACAAGAAGTAAATGTTATGAAAAATTTATTGTTTATTGTTTATACGCAGAATTTTCTTAGCAATCAACTTAACGTGATGTTGCTGGCGGTGTTATTGCTGCTTGATCTACAGATTTTGTTAATGATTTCTTATGATCAGCACTTTCAGTAATAGCCGATTCTATACCGAAAAAAAGAACCTTTAAAAAAAAAAGAAATTTAAGAATATCTATTTCGTACCCGATTTTGCTAATTGATGTAAAGTCATTGGTGTTGAATTGGAAAGACAGGGACGTCCACTAATATTACCATGATTAGACTCATATGTACCATATTCTTGATATTTAATTAAACGTGATGTTTTAAATGCTTGTTGGTTCATATCCCATTGTCTCATTCGTCTAATAGAAAGAAAAAAAACCAAATCAATAGAATTTATATTTATTTTGAATACATACGAACGAAAATCTTGATTTTGATTTCGTTCCCAATTTTGACAACTGAAATCAAAATGAGCACCTGCTGTACGACCTTTTGAAATATGTTTATCTGTCTAAAATTTTTATTAATAAATTTAAAAAGAATATTTTGTTAGAAAAAAAAGAACAATTCCATTTACTTTTGGTTCAAATGCTTGAGGTGAAAGAGGATCAATACCAGGTAAATGTCGACTTCTTATTTCTTTAATTTAATAAAATAAACAACAAAATAAATCATCTTTTTTTTAAATAAGACAAACCTGCTGGTGAAGTAACATCAGGTAGTTCATCAATAACGGCACGTGTACTTTTATCCCAAGGTCGATCTAAGACAAATTTCTTATATACATATACAGACGAAAAACATAGGTACAAATGGTTTTACCTCCAAATACTGCATCAGATTGTAAACGAACTACAGCAGCAGGAATAGTCGATTGTCGAATTTGAAGTACACGCTAACAAAAAAAAATAATAATAATAAAGATTTATTTAAGATTTAAATTCATATTAAACTTACTCGTGCATTTTTAAGAACTTGTAGATTATTCATTTTAATCTTCAAAAAAAAAACAACAACACAAGATCTCATTTGTAGTAGTTTTACATTAAATACAGTAAAAAATATTTTTATTAAACTTTTTAGATATAAAAAAAGAATATGATTAGTGTCTACTGTTTTAAAAATATTCAATTTTTTCTTTGATTAGAATCAGGTGCATCTATTGAACTACGAGCTTTTCCTTATGATAGATTATTTTCGACAACTTCATTTAATTTACTCCAAACTTTTCGTATCGTACCTAAAGTATAAAACAGAAATATGTATTTAAGATTTATAATTATTTATTTACCAGATTGTTTGTATTATCAGTTGTTGACAATCTTCGTTTTTTATCATCATTACTATTTTTTAATTTGATCGTTCTTCGCCTATTAAGAAATATTTAAATTCGACGCAAATAGAAAACTAGATGGAAATCATTCAAATGGAATATTATACAATAAAATGAAACTAATTTTATACACATTTCTTATGCGTAGATATTCATAAGACATAAATAGTTTATTTTTCAAAATAATATTTTTTCTGTAAAAATCTATATTCGATATGCATCGCATCCAAACGTTCGGGTTCGATCTTTACTGCGGTCGTTATCAGTTAATTAATAAAAGAAAGCAGAAGTAAGCCAAAAAAAAATGGATTTCACGCTTGGCTATAATAGATCTACACCTAATAGAATAAATGATCCAAAAATCGAAAGTCTGCAGACGTCCAAAAAAAAGCAAACAATCGTCAGAAATACTCGAATCTGAACTTAATCGAACCTTACGATACATCCATGATTGTCGATAAACTTCAAGAAATGCTTGGACAATTACTCACGACAGTGTCAAGCCTGATAGGATAGTTTCCAAACCCGAACACCGAGCTAGTCCTAGTTCGATGCATGCCTAATCTACATGGATTGATATTGGTAACTTCAATGAAATGTTAGATATCATGAAAAATGATTGTGTTGATTTTCATTTTTTTTCTTTGACTTATTAATTCATCTTTATTGAGAATCAGTCTAGGTATTGATCTAAATCAAAATTTACTTTTTTTTTTAATAGCAAATTTTATTCTTTAATGTCTTCAGTATACATTTAATAAAGATTCGATTAATGTTTAATTACATTTCCATTCCGTTTCATCCATAAGAATAACTCAAAACATCAAACAATAAATTCTACAAAGTAAAGTCTTTCAAAAACTAAACCTAATTTATTGACCTGATATCAGTCTCTAATTTATACTATAAGGACTATATTTTGAACATTTTACAAAATTCATAACTATCGACGATTTGATCATAGTCATTGTTTTTGATGGTCATTCTAGCCTTAAAAAGCTGTTACCACAATCTCTGCAATGGATCTGTTGTTGCTAATCAGAGGGATATTGTTTTATTCTATACATCTTGGAACACACTTCTTCACCTTCCTTTTAGATCTTACTTCACAAAATCATATCTAACCAGTGAAAAAAAAGATCGAACACAATTGATTAATACTTTTTCCGTTTTAATATCCATATTTTTTTCTTCATATAAAATGTATTGTTAACATGTTTTTCCAATAAATCAATACAATGCTGAACTTTTATGATTTTTCGGTGAAGTTGATGAACATGGATCACTACCGTCCAATTGAATTTGTTGTATAATTAATCAAGGACATACATGTATTTTACTATCTTTTCATAAATTTAATCATTTTAAGAAAAAAATGCAATATACACTGGTAATCATTATTAATCGACGTATTACTTATCATATTTCTGAAATATTTTCAAGAAATAAAAGAAAAAATAATCAAATGAAAATTCTCAAAAGAAACAAAAAAGAAATATTTCTTTTTATTTAATAAATGACGGAAAATAAGTACAGTGGTAAATTTGACAAATATTTACAAGGATATAGTTCTTTTTCTTTTATATATACATATATATATATATATATCATTATAATCAACGTAGTTGTTGATATTGATTTCGAATATGATTTAAAAAATTCAATATTTCTTCATTATTAGGTAATTGTATGTGGAAATATTTTCCAATCATAATTATAAGAAATATAAGAAATAATAAATTAAAATGTGTTATAATTAAATGTAATATAAGTATAAGTATATTAAATAAAACAATAACTAAACAAATAATTATTGTTAAAAGATTTATATCCGATGGACGACGTTTATAACAAATAAGAAAAAAATAAATACCAATAAATACTATTCGAAATAATGTCGTTAATGGTGAAAAATCAAATAAAAATTTTGTTAATGTTTCAATAAATGATGGTAACCATTGTTTAAAAAAAACTGATAAAAATGAAATAATTATATAAGAAAAAATTGAACCAAAAAAAATTAATGTTGAAATTGTTAATAAAACAAATAAACATATATATAAAGTTTTTTTTAATTCAAATAATTCTGTTTCTAATATATGTATACGACGATATAAATTTGATAAATGTTTTTCTAATTGTTGTTCATCAAAAGAGATTCTATTTGTTGTTGAATTATTTAAAATTGATGTTGATGAAATATTCATTAAATTTTCTTCTTCTTCAGGACTTATTAATGAATGTTTGAGACAATTATTTCGAATATGTATAGAAAAATTACCTCGATATAATGTTTGTTTACAAACATTACATTGAACCTAGCAACAAAGAAATTTGTATATGAAAAAATGTTACAAATAAAAAATAATCAGGATAGGATTAAAATGCTTACGAACGAACTAATCCAGGTGACACTTACCCGTTTGAGCTCATATGGAAGGTTTCAGTGAGACTAGCAAATGCGCTTAAAAGGATTTGTGCCCATGGGCTTTTAAAGTCAAGTTAGTTATAATGATTCTTAGAATATTCTGAAAGTTTCAGCTAAAAAGAATGTTCCTTTGTCCAGATATTGAATCTTTACATAAACTTGATTTTTGTGATATGCGCTTGTAACAAGCGATTATTTTTTAATAATTCAATATCTTGACAAAGGAACATGCTTTTCAGCTGAAACTTTCAGGATATTTTAAAGATCCTTAGACCTATCTATAGGCAATATTTCATGTCAAAATATTATTATATAACTTTTTGTAAATATCTAAGAATTCGTTGAAAATTCAGTAAAATAATTTTAACTTGGCTCCAAAAGCCCATGGAAATAAATCCTTTAAGGCTTCTGATAGTCTCACTGAGAACTTCATGTGGGTCTAATATGTGCTCAAACGGTGAGTGTCATCTGTGGTAGTTTCCTCGTTAGCAAAAGAAATAAAATAAAATGACAGTGAAGTTTGTGAGGGTACTTCAATCGAGTGACAGGACGTTTTCAAATGAATATACTTATACTGATCGGTGGTTACACTGCTAATATATTAAAAGAGAAAAATAACCAAATGAGTATATATTAACAATCAAAGGGACTATTTAAAAATTCTGATTAGATTGTCTAGCAAGTAGATGAGGTTTGCTTAAAGGTATCTCCCGTCTTTTTCAACCGTTTCTGGTTCATGAAACCAGTCCAACCGATCAAACTGAAATGTTCAGTTCTAATACTTAGAAGTATTCTTCAGAGGTAAAATCGACCGTTTTCGTTTTTGACTTTTCTACCTGGATTTACAAGAATCCTGAGAGCCATGATTCCCATTTTGGCTCACAACCTTAACGCATTTCTTTCACAGAAAAAAAAGTGAAAGTTTTGGAAAAGCTTGAAAATATCTCTAAGATATAGTTACCATTTTTGAGAACCAAAAACGGTGAAAAAAGAGGTATAAGGTACCTTTAATTGGGTTTCATTAGAAAAATATCTACGGACTCAAATTCCATATTATGAATTATAGTCGATCTATATAAGACTGCATGGAAGCTATGCTTTCCAGCATTCTTAAAAACCAGCTCGTCAGAATATTTCGAAAGTTGTTGATCAGACAGATCTTAATTGAGTAGAGCAAAAGTTGTCAATAGACTTAAATTCTCGGATGCTGTCCTGTAGGAGATATTAGAATTGCAAGAGCTAAATATTATTTTTATAGATTTAAGGTACTGCTTAGTTTGTCTATTTCTTTTTTGCTTTCTTTTCATTTCCTTCCATTCACAGCAAAATTCTTCATACATCCTCAAAAATGCATGTTTTTTTTCTTAACTGGAATTTTTTTAAAAACTCTGGCAAAAACAAGTAGTACATCATATTTTGAAATAAAAACAGAAACTTAAATGGAAACATTTCTCACACTCTTTTCTTGTGTCTAATAACTCATTTTTCGAAAATAGTGAAATAGTGTGTAAATTTTAATGTATTTTGGACTACAGAATTTAATCTTAAATTATACATTGAAATTAATTATTTGTTTGATTTTTGCACTAAATGTTTCACGATAATTGTAAGTTAGGACCTAGTCATTAATATTAAACGAAATAATCCAACAATAATTTATGTTCATCAGTTCAGTAATCGATACTTTTAATTGAAAATTTTCAGTTATAACTCTACTATTCTATTCAAGATTAAAATCATTTTTTTCTGAATATATTTCCCAAGGGTTTTATATTTTTGATTAATATTTATAATACCTCAAGTTCATCGAGAATATTTCTTAAAACATGACTTGTTAGTTTTAAATCATTTGGATTAATAATTGATGCTCGACAACAAGGACATTGTTTTAATTTTCTTATACAACGATTACAAAATGAATTTTCACATAAAATATGTGTTTGAGGATCCATTAAAGGATCTAAACATATTGGACATATTAATGATCGTGATATTTTATCTTCATTAATATATGTATAATTATTAGCTAATGCTAATTCACGACTAGTTGTTGTACGAAACATCATTCGTAATTGATTTAATAATGTCGATGGCATATTATACTGTTTTTCAATTATCTTAAAAAGAAAAAGAAAACAACAAACAAACAAACTAATGAAAATTTTTATTTTTATTTTTTATTTCATATTGTTTGACATAAACTACGATAGATTGATACAATACAATTAAGATCTATCCATATATAAAGAAATATATCATTTGGTAAACCTTGTTTAAAATATAAATTAAGCCATATTGATAAAATTATAATAAATAATTTAAAAAGAAAAAAAATAAAACGATATTTTAAACCATGCTGTGTACCAATACCATAAATATATAGTGAATAACTAGTAAATATAAGTATTGACATATTACATATAAAATTAATATAATCAAGTAATTGACGTTGTTCATTATATGATAAACAAAATTGACCAGAAAGTTTTTTTGTTGTACATGATATTAATGAATTTTTACTATGAGAATAATTAATAGATGTTATTTGGTTAAATAAACTTTGATTTGTATATATATTTCGAATATCATCTAATTCATCTTTTATTTTTATCATTTCTTTACTTAAATATACAATATCAGATAGACAAAGAAGAAATATTGTACTATAAAAACCAACAATAATACCGAATATAATCGATGTTAAATTAGTTTCATTCATAGATAAACAATATTCTTCTAAAATACAAAAAAAAAAACGAGAATAATTTCTTTTCATACAAAATTCTTTTTTGTCTTTCTTTTATCTATTCCATAACCATACGATAGCAAATGAAATAATATACCACAACAAATATACAACGGTAAATGGTTTTAAATATCCAAGTAAATAATGTTCTATGAGAATTCGTATTAGTATTGATGTCATTGCAAGAATAAAAATACAAAAATAATAAAAAACAAAATCTGTTCTAATATATTCTGGTTGATTATTATTGTGAAATAATTCTTCTTCAGAATTTTTAAAACGTTGATTTAATATAAATATTATTAATGATAATATAAAACAAAAATAAATTATCCATGAAAATATATTATACCAATATTCAATTGTATAACAACTATACATTTTTATTGATATTGTTTGATTTAGATCATTATTAAAAAATAAATCATTACTTAAATTAAAACGTTGAGCAACATCTTCAGACCAATTAAATGCAATTAATAATGATGATGATATTAAATCAAATAAATTTTTTAAACTTTCTGGTCGCATTATATAAACAATTGATAATGGTATTATTGAGCCAGCTGTTAAACCATACATAAACATTGGACAACTCATGATCTAATGTGTTTTTTTTCTATTTAAATCTGAAACAGAAAAAATTAACGAACACAAAAACGAATACATAATAAAACAAAAAGTAGCCAAGCTAAGTTTGAATACTGAAAATGTTTAAGTGATGTATAAAATATCGATATCAATGAATATGATATTATATTTACAATATGTAATAATTTAATAGTTTGTATTGTTGATCTATTTGAAATAGATGACTGAAATAAATAAAGAATAAATGCATAAAGAATAAATGATGATAGATATCTTAAATAAGAAAATATTGTTTGTATGAATAAGATTATTAAGTTGAAAAATGAAAATATTTGTTTAATGTCATAGAATTCTTTTTTTAAATCATTAAATTCATGACGAAGTTCATTTAGTTCATTTAAACATTTAAATAAATCATTTGAATGACTAGAATTTGAAAGATTATTCTTATTTTTACATTTTTGATAATAGATTAATGTTAATATAATAACAATAGTAACTACAATAATTGTTCTTGTTTGAATATGACCTGACATCTAATAGAATAGAAAATACAATAATTAAGTGTTATCTATACCGTCATATAACTTCTAGAAATATATACATTTTTCTAATTTTTTCTATTGTTTTCTTCGAAAAAGATTAGTGAATTTATTTAACCAATCCAATAAACAAATAGAGTGTGCTAGTATCGATAATAATTTTTAAAAAAATAATATTTTATTAGGAATGAATTATTATTCCGTTTATTATCGAAGAATATTTCAAAACAGAAAAAAGAAATTTCTAAAAAAATATACAATTGAACAGAAAACGAGATTACATTAAGTATTGATTGATTGAATGTTAATTGAGAATGTAACTGTTAGTTCTGCTTATTATAATAATGAAGTGAATTGTTATTAGATCATTCAAATTATATTAAAAAATGATTCTATTTAAAAAAAAAAGAACTTCTGCGAAATCTAATATTTTTTTTCTATTAATTTAACATGAATTTTTCAATAAAATTCATTTGATTATATAAGAATAAAAATCCTAGAATTTCGTTTATTAATATCAAACATGAAAATATAAATCCTAAGTTAATGATTGGTGTATGATAAATACAAATGATAGTTTAGATGACGTACCTGATAAAACAAAAAAAAATGAATCGTCATATGTTAATATTATAAACTAATTCAACTTGTATTTACTATCATAAGAAAATTTTTATCATATAGTCTTACGAAAGATAACTATGCTTTCGATTATATTAATTTCAATTATTTTTGTTCTCAGTATTATCTGGTTATTCTATCGTCGTAGTTCAAAACAAAATTTTGATATTCCAGGTGTAAATGCATCAGATTCTGAAATGGGTAATCTTGAAGATTTAGGTCGAGCTGGTAGTCTTCATCAATATTTAACTCAATTACATAAAAAATTTGGTCCAATTACTTCATTTTATTGGGGTAAACAACGTGTTGTTAGTATAGCCTCACCAGAAGCTTTTCATGATACACGTCGTTTATTTGATCGACCTGTATCTCTTTTTGCTCAATTTGAACCATTAATGGGTGCTAATAGTATACAATATGCTAATGGTGATATTGGTCGATATCGTCGAAAAAATCATTATGATGCTGCTTTATCACCACTAGCGCTTCGAGCACATTGTTTTGATATATTTGAAAATGTTTTAAGTGAAAGAATGACTTTATGGGAATCAATTGGAGAAAAACCTCTTGCATTACATGTTGAAATGTTATCTATGGCAATACAATCTATAACTTTAGCTGCTTTTGGATTATCATTATCAGTTGATGATGGAAAACGTATTGAAGAAGCTTATAATACATGTTGGCATGAAATGGAAATGCGCGCACAAGGTCAAAAAGTAAATTCTGAACGTGAAATTAAATTTAATCAAGCACGAAATTTTTTATTAGAAAAAATTAAAGAAATTGTTATTCAACGACGTCAAAGATTAGGTGATAATTATAAATGTTTTATTGATTATTTATTAGATGATAATGAAAATGTTCCTAATGAACAACATATATGTGATGAAATTATAACTATGCTTGTTGGTGGATTTCATACAACAGGAAATCTTCTTACATGGATCTTATATTATTTAGCGAAAGATGACAATATTCAACAACGTCTTTTTAATGAACTTATACAAACATATAATACAAAATTTCCAACATTTGATCAAATTGATCAAATGTCTTATTTAATGAATATTATTCATGAAGGATTACGTGCTTCAGTATTAGCACCATGGGCAGCTCGAATTTCAATGGATGATAATATAAATATTTGTGGAAAAATTATTCCAGCTGGTACACCAATAATTCAAGCACTTGGTGTTGTTTTACAAGATGATAAACTTTGGATAAATCCATCTGAATTTAATCCAGATCGATTTGATCAAGCAAATAAAAAGAAATTACCAACATTAACTTTTTCACCATTTGGATTTGCTGGTAAACGTATATGTCCTGGTTATCGTTTTGCGGAATATGAAGCCGGCTTATTTCTAGCCGGTATTATACGAACATATAAAGTAACATTAGTTGATCCAACACGTCCAGTAATACCTGTACATGATTTAGTAACATCTCCTAAAGATGAAATTTTTGTAAAATTCAATAAACGAAATTCATAATTTTTATTTTGCTGTAACTGACAAACATTAATTAGCTTGTTAAGTAATTTTTATTGGTGTCTTTTTTTTCTCTTCTTTTAAAAGAAATATTATGATTATACACGCTTATTTATTTCACTAAGTATAGGAATAATTCGAAATTTTTTGTAAACAGTAAAATTTTATACGTAAAGTAAATATTATATGAATGAATAAACGATATCATTTTTTTCGTTGATTGGTGAATATCAAATACGAATAACAAGCATTAAAAGAGGTTAATCCAATCCAAATAAAATGAATTAAGTAGTGGTTTTCTTGAAAGCCAATAAATATCGTCTGATGAAATTGATTACATCAGAATTTTTCGTCTTATAATACGTCTCTACAATCGATATTAATATTCTGATTTGTAGTACTATTTTATTAGTCGTTTGTTTTAATTTTAGAAAAATTTTTGATATTATATCATGGTATGTTATAAGTCAGGTAGGTAGTTTTCATATATATTTAATTTATTTATTTGGACCAATAACGTTGTACATATTAGACAATGTATATGTGGTTAGTATTTCATCATCTGATACTTTTCATGACATATGTCATTTGTTTGATTAATATTTTTTTTTTGTTTGGACGTATCTATTCGAATTTAATATATACTAATGATAATATCACTAGAATGTTACTCTTCTAATTGAAGTATTTCATACCTATATGTTAGGAAATACTTTCATTATAATAAAATAGAAAGCAAACCTATACAAATGTTATAAATAAAGAATTTTATTTTTACGGATATTATTATAATTTTCAAAGAATGACTAAATTGCTTAATCTTTTTAAAATATTATCACTGAATTAGTATATGTATTCAGCATGAATACTATAGAAGGTTTAAATTTCATTCGACGATTATATATTGCGTTTTATAATTAGACGTTTTGTATATAAGATAGAAATACCAATCATTCAAACACTTATTATTGTTTACTTAGTGTGGGGGGTCAAGGTCAATTTGTTTTTTCTCAACAACATAACTTATAATAAATCTTGACAAACTTTAATTTCAATGATTTGTTTTTATTTTTCTAGATCATCAATGGCTGATACAATGAGTGTCTTGGAAATGTTTAGTCCTAATCAAAATATTAGTTTAAAAGAAGCAAAAAATTATCGTCAGAATGGTTCTATAAATTCAAATGAAATAACTACTCCATCAATTAAATCATTATCATTATTAGAAAATATAGATAAAAAATCAAATGATTGTTTATCATTAGAACATAATCAATCTGATTCATTATCCGCTTATGAAAAATTAACAACATGGAAAAAATCTATTGAAACATATTTAAATCATATTTATTTCAATAAACTTACAGAAATAGATAATTTATTAGCTCATGGACAAAATCAAATTGATATTATATTTAAAAAAATACCATCATTTGAACAATTAGTTACAATTACAAGTCAACAACAAACTATTGATCATACATATGATGATATTGAACTTGATTATACTAATTCTCAATTATTTGATTTAACAAGTAATAATACATTACTTTGTACATCAAATTATTATGCATTAATTTATGATGACATTACATCAAATTTAATTTTATATAATAATCAATCAAAATTAAATTCATATCTATGGAATATTGATGAATATGGTCAACCATGTGATTTAACATATTCATATTATTTAAATATATATTGTATAATAACAAATCGTGGTTTATTTACATGGTCATATGAAAATCCATTTATACCTTTATATATTGATTCAATAAAACCTATACATGGAAATCGTTTATGGACAATAGCATCAACTGATACACGATCGGATGTATTTATATTATTTAAATCAGGTAATTATATTGAAAGATGGAATTCTAAAATTGATACAAAATCTTGGCAACATATAAAACGTTGGTCAAATCATGAATTATTTGAACGTAATGATCAACGTATCAGAACAATACGAATGACATCAAATTATGTTGCATGGACTGTTGAATCAACAAAAATATTTGAATGGCGAGTAGATTTACTTGATTATAATTTACAAATTATTCGACAAGGTATTAAAATAGATTATTTAAATAAACATTCATCATGTTTATTATCTAATTTTGGTTTGGAACAATATCTTATTGTTGATAGTAATGGACATTTATTATTTTTACTTGATTCAAATGGTTATATTAATTTAAAAAATGATGATATTACAAATAAACGTATTAATAATGCTGTTTTTATGAATAACAATAATCAACAATGGCTTATTGTTCGATTAGAACAACCAAATCAATTGCATTTTATTCCATTATTAAACAAAACAGACAATAAAAAATAAAAACATTTAGTTAGTTGTTTTTGATGTAGATATACGAATTAGAATTTCAACGAACAATTTTGTTTTGTGTCGTCGTTTTCTTTTTTTTTATTGCTTAATTTTATTTTAAGCACACACACATCTTCACATAAAAAAAAAAATAAATCTTATCACTGCGTTGGTTTTTGCTCTCTCTCTGGAATTGTTGTTTGATATCATATTGACATAAAATATACATCTATGATTACTTTATTTACTTGAAAAGTTTCAACGATGTCGAATGAGAATTCATTGAGATAAGTACAAATATCGAATATCGCAAAATCTTTTGCGACATTCTTTGTTTTGTGTTTAACTCTATTTTTTTCCAAAAGATACGTCATCGAATGTTCTACTCGGATTATAGGATCAAATCTTTATAGCTATTTGTGATATTTTAATTGACCATTAACATTAAATAAGTGTATCATTCTACAAAGAAAAATTGGAAAAGTTCATTTTTTGATTAACAACTAAAGTCATTTTTCAATCAAATCAATGTTAGATAAAATGGCCTGTCTCGAACATTGTAAAAAAACATCGAAACATTCATCACTCCACCCATACTTCCTATGAAATCAGTACTGATGTCTCCTCAGCGTATTTTCATTAACTTCAGTTGAAGCCAAGTTCTCATTGTATTATTTTGTTAAGCTTAGTACTTTTTTTTTTTTACTTTTTCTTTCGACAATCGAGGAAGTTTAATCTAGCGATTTGTGTATCGAACTCACTGGTTTTAAACAATGTTCTTGAGAGCAACATAGCAACGAATGTTCTATTTCCTGGCGGGGCATTCAAATCGATTGACCCAGACATTATTTTTCATTTGTATTCGAGATGAGGATGAGAAGTAGACTGCTGCAAAATGGTCACGGTCACCCCTGACCTTAACTATCACTGAAGAAATCCGAGTAAAAAAAGTTGCAAGAGAACAATAGCATATCTTCTTCCTATTTTAATTGAAAAATAAGAAATCGAAGTTATTCATTATATTCATATTTCATATTTAATCTTAATTAAAATTAAAAAAAAAAGCAATGAAAAAACAATAAGTTCAATTAGTACAAATAACAACTTTACTATTATTCTGATACTATGATCGATGCCAGAATTTAAGGCATTCGAATATTTTTTTAATAACTTTCGATAGGAACAAGATAGAGATCTGCGATCTTCAACGTCCAATAGCCAAGACCTAGGAACATATTTTCATAAGCAAAATGGTTTTTGAAAAGAATTTCGAATACCGATTTCTTTGAGGATCTTTGGAAAATCAGGCTAGATTTCTAAAAATTGTCATAGTATTCTATTGATTTTTACATGAATAGATGGCTTAGAGTATTTTCTACAAAACTAGATTTACGCAAAAAGTTCTATCTTGCAAGATTTAGACGAATCAGGCAATTTTCTTGAAGCCTTAGGACTCCCCTTTCTCTAGATGTGACATTATTATAAACATTTGAAAACATAGGTTATCGACTATGCTGAATATCGTAGCAATATTTATTCTCATTTTAGAATTACTTTTTTTTTTTATTGATCATACACGAGCATTATTAATATATGGTGTTTTCTTATGAAAAAATACTCTTATGATGATTTATGCGGTCTTGTTGCTTGAATAGAATGAAAAATATGCAGAAAGACAATTATCTACTTAAAAAAATAGTTGAATCATCAGTTTCTTCTTCATCATCATCATCATTAAATATAATTCTAAAATGAGAATAAATATTGCTACGATATTCAGCATAGTCGATAACCTATGTTTTCAGATGTTTATAATAATGTCACAGCTAGAGAAAGGGGAGTCCTAAGGCTTCAAGAAAATTCCCTGATTCGTCGAAATCTTGCAAGATAGAACTTTTTGCTTAAATCTAGTTTTGTAGAAAATACTCTAAGCCATCTATTCATGTAAAAAATCAATAGAATACTATGACAATTTTCAGAAATCTAGCCTGATTTGCCAAAGATCTTCAGAGAAATCGGTATTCGAAATTCTTTTCAAAAACCATTTTGCTTATGAAAATATGTTCCTAGGTCTTGGCTATTGGATGTTGAAGATCGCAGATCTCTATCTTGTTCCTATTGAAAATTATTAAAAAAATATCCGAATGCCTTGAATTCTGGCGCCGATAATAGTTTGGAAAAATCTCCGTGATTGTGACTAAAAAATCATGGTCACGCGGAAATCTAAATGAGAAGTAATCTTCATGCTTTGAAAGTTACACTAGGTTTTTGATTGATTTCAAACATTGTAGCCAAAATAAATGAGCAGTAATTATCAAAATTAAAATTGAATAATTTTTGACTTTCTCTTAGTTTTCCTTGTAGGAAATAATACGATAAGACAAGTGTTCAATATTACCAATCTATTAAAATTTCGAAAATACTTATTAAGATTTGATCTTGTGATTCGAGTAGAACATTCAATAACGCATCTTTTTTAAAAGATCAACGTTTTATCATGTTCCTGAAACGAGTTACATGCAAAACAGCAAATGTCGCAAAATTTGTATCACTGTCGATATATTTTATATACGCATGTACACTAGTGAAATCACAATCTTGGTATTTAGTTTTCTAAGCTTTTGCGAATAAATAAATTTGAAAAGTTTGTACAAATAGAAATGAAATCGAGAAAATTTAATTTATGTATCAAATGGTGGATGTTATTGAAAACAGTAAATTTTTGTATTTTGTTTAATGAACTTTTATTTGATAGAGCTAAAACTTTCAAACTAAGAAAGTAATCAAAGATGTACCTGTAATACAAATATCAAATTAGGACACAATGGTAGAGAGAAAAAAATCCAGTATGTTATTTATTTTGGCTAAAGAAATATGTCATTACTTATTTTGAAACAAACATGATAACGAAAAACACAACATGAAAGGATACCATAAATAAAATATAACAAAGTAAAACATAACAAGAAATGGGAAGTAATTGTTACTTGAAAATCCTTCGATCTATTGATATTTACTAAGATAAATGTATAATCATATTTAACATTCTAACAAAGAAGGCATTCTTCTATTTTTCAATACCATTAATCTTGTTTTTGTTTAATGAACTTTCCTAAGGATTTATCGAACAGGTGCATATCACAATATATATATAAACCGATTAAATTCAATAGATATGCATCAATCGATACATTTTACTACATAAGAATAACGTAAGTAAACGATATACATGCATTCTATTGTTTTTTTTTTATTTCGATTTTATGATTTAGTTTGGAAATAATAAAATGCGTTGGTATTGTTGGCTTATATTTTTTTTTGTCGCAAATCTTTCAATATGGGCTTTACCTACGGATGGTGATGTTGATAGAAAAAGTTTACTAGCTGTTGATAATGAAAATCGACTTTTAGTTGCAGAAGATGAAGGCAAAGTTGATGAGAATATAATTGGTGAAGATGAAAGTTTGATTATGACTGATGAATATTCTCGACTACGAAAACCACACAAACAAGAAAAAGATAAAGATAATGATTCATCAGAAAGCAACGATGATGAAGGCAACAATGAGGATGATAAAAAAAATAACAAGAAACCAAAAATGACAAAATTTATTTGCTTCACAGAAAAATCTAATCGACATAAATTACGACGACGTCCTCAACAATCAGGTAATGTTTGAATTTAAAAATTTCTAAAAAGAAATTCACGATCTGTTATAGAAACACATCGACAACATCCATCATCGTCATCATCATCAGCTAACAATTCATCACAACGTCCACATAATCAATAAAATCAAAATCAAGATGATTGTAAGACAACAGTTTGCAATTTTATTTCATTAATAGAAAATATCTTATCTATCTTTACAGCTAACACACATTGATCTAATAAATAATAACAATGATCAACATCTACAACCTTTTCATGGCTTATAAATTGTATACAAAAATTTTTTTTTTCATTTAATTGCTTTTTTTTATACAATACTATAAAATATATTTTAAAGTAGAATTTTCTCTATGAATAAAATATTCAATAGATTTATGAGATCTTTTATATTTTATTTATTTCTGATACAAAATCCATAGAAAAGAAACAAGTAGAGATTATATTACTATAAAATCTTACGATTTTTATCATTTGCTTTCTTTTGACAGAAAAATTAGAATGACAAAATTTTGAAGCTAACATATTGATGTATGGAGTATGTGATATTTCTTTCATGAATGAAACAAAATTACTGATTTCTTTTTCTAAAATGCAGAATTTCTCTAGACGAACCGATTTTTTATTTTATCAGTCAGCTTTTTCAAAAGTCAACATACTGAGTTTTTTTAAAGCAAAGTCAGTTCATTGAAATGTTGTTTGACGTTTGAATATAATAATTGATGTTATACAACAATAATGATGAGACAAAACAATATGAAAAATAAGGTATACTTCATATACTCAGGTGAATATGCGTATGTGAGACTGTGTTTACCATGCTATATATCCTATTAATAATCAATGTGATAAATGTGTTTAGATTTGTTTGTTTTTTTCGTTCTTCAACAAATAATTCACCTCGTTAGAGACAAAGTGTTTCTTTTTTTTGTGTTTTATCATCATTATATATTGTTACACTTTTCAAATTAACAAACATATTCGGCTAATGTAATATTTTCTTTTATTTTTCAATAACTTGTATTGATTTTCTTTGAACCTTTTGATCTTTTTGGAAGGGATCCACGATTTAATAATGAGACATTAGCATATTTACAATTCATTGCACAGAATCCTCCACCACAAGGTAATGTTATCGAAGTTGAAACAATGCGTCTATTTTTTGAAGATATACATCAAAAAATCAATGAAAAACTTCATGGAACATTCAGAGGTACAACAGAGGAAAAAATAGTGAAAACTAGTTCTACAGGTAGATTTCCAATTGTAAGAATAATTTCATAAATAAAATAGTATGCATTTCAGAAATACCTATTACAATCTATACACCAATAGATGTTAATAAAGACAAATTAGTTGTTTATTTTCATGGTGGAGGTAAAATCATAAAGATAAATTAAAAAAATTCGGCTAATGTATTATTTATCAAATGTAATAGGTTGGGTTATTGGTAGTCGAAAAACTCATCAAACAATTGTTAATTTCCTAGCTGAGTACATATAGATTTATCTTAATTCATTTTATTTATATTTTTATATAGTGTGACAAAAACAATTTGGATTTCTGTGGAATATCGTCTCGGACCTGAATACAAATATCCAATTTGGCTTGATGATGCATGTGATGTTACTCAACATATTATTCAAAATAAAACGGCTTACGGTTTATTGTCATTCAGAAAATCTTTAAAGATCTATTAATCATTATTTTAGGTGTTAATCAAACAACTAAAATTGGAGTTGCTGGAGATAGTGCTGCAGGCATGATTAGTGCTTCACTTTCTCGTTTATTAAAAGGCATCGATTTTCAAGTATAGATTTCTTCAATAATGATTAAATTCGATGATATACATTTTTTTTTAAAATAGATTCTTATTTATGCTGCATTAGATATCCTTGGCCAAACACCATCTTATAAAGAATTTGCGAATCGAATGTATTTTCTTACACCTGAATTCATGAATTGGTATAGAAATTATTCGAAATTATGTATAATAAATAAAGTCACATTGTTTTTTTTTTAATTATTGAATAGGTTTTGTATGCATGCCTATCATAACTCGGATGATATAAAAGATCCTCGAGTATCTGCTCTACTCAATAGAACATTTGATGAATTACCACCGTGTTTATTTATAGTTGCTGATCTTGACATTCTTCGAGATGAAAACTTAGGTATGAAAAAGGATAAATTATTAGATTTTATAGGAAGTCTAATTTTCATCTTTTAGAATATCAAAAATTACTTGAAAAAGCTGGTGTTCAAACGAAATTAGTACTTATTAAAGGTGTCATTCATGGATTTTTTAGTTTTCCTGGTAGGACAATGAAGAAATTTTTGCTATAGAATTATTTATATTTTACTATTGAAATCTAGGAATTTTTCCACAAACATGTGCAGAAGCAATTGATGCTATTCGAGATTTCATGGCATCGATTTGATAAACAAAATACGAAAAAACACGTCCGTAATTTTTCTATATAGATTAGGAATAAATCGATTAATCATTGTTCTTATCATTATTTTATTTTTGTTTATGCATATTATTGTTTCTGCTTTGATAATCCTTCGTATACTTTTTTTTTTATTGAATTTTATATTCTTAATCTAATTTTATACAAAAGATACATAGAAGAATGATATTAAGTTCATTGTTTATATGAACTTTTGTGAAACACAGGAGCGTTGAAGTATAGGGGTAGAAATTTGGACCTTCCCTCTCCCACAGATCGTGACAGAGGTTGTTGATAAACTTTTACAGGCTATATATCAATAACGTCTCGTTATAATACATGAATAACTTCCTTATTATATTTCTGAAAAATTAAGTAAAATAGTAGTAAAGAAAGGTATCTCAATGGTGTAAAGCAATCCTCATGTGATTAGAGTTCGACGATTCCAATGATTACTCAGAATCATGATTACAGTTCGGTTCTCAAAGTATCACGTGGAACTGAAATCGTTACACTATTAGATAGATACGAAAATTTTAAATCTAGTTTGAAAAATTTTCACTATTAAATTGTTGAGATTAAAGATGACATATATTTTAGTACTTAAACAAAACTATATTATACATATATACTGAAATCTTTAATCTGAAAAATGAAAAAATGAAGATTTCTCAACATAGATTTGAGAACTTTGTATCTATCTAATGATTTAACGGATTCAAAATGGTTTTTTCCACGATTTCAATGTCAAGAAATTTTAAAAAATTAGCTACATCCTGTTTCATTTTTTAATCCAGTAGGAATTGCGCTAACATCTTTTTAGTAAAATATCAGATAGAAAAATATATGTCAAACAAAAAAAAAATAAGGCATGATTTATATTTATTCTAATGGGAAAAAAAACTTTCAAGGATTCTACATGGGAACAGAAAAATTAACAATTAATTTGAATTGAATGTTCATCAATGGCTAATGGTAAAATTGTAATTGGACAAATAGCTTTTTCAATTCTATCAATTTTTTCATTAATATCATTAAGATTCGATTTGATAAATTTAATTTCTTGTTGATCTCCATCTTCAATTTCAATAAATTCATCGATTTGTTTTTGTAATTGATTCATATATTCACATTGTTTTCCGACATTTTCCTCAATATATTCAGTAAATTCTTGACGTTTTTGATCATATAAACGATCAATTATTATATAACTATTAATACGCCATTGTTTAATTTGTTTTTGAAAAGCTTTAATTATTTCCGGAATATTAAGTGTTTTAAATCGATAATTAACATGATGAATTTCGTTTTTTAATAGATTTAATTGAGAAATAATTGAATCATTATGTTCCCATAAATGTTGATAACAAAGATCTTGTTTACAACATTTACATAATGCTCGTTGTATATGTCTACAGTTGTCAATAACACATTTTTCAGACATTGATTGAGAATTTGCAGCATCCATGTATTTTTTTCGTTGAAAGTTTGTGAGAATATGATGAAATCAGAAAAAGAGAGAATTTCTTTTATTTTTTCTTAAAAAAAAACAATAGGCAAAGAGAGAGAGAGAGAGAGAGAGAGAGTTTATTTGTCTGAAATTATTAATTATTGACTATCAAAATGAATTGAATAATAGTAGATGTTTGTTATACTATGGTTTACATTGAATTAAAAAGAATGAATTTATTTTCTATGAACAGTATATTTCAAATCAAGGATGATTGAAAAAAAACAAATAAATAAAAAGTCTACGATATGAAATGATCTTTTGAATTATTTTATTATTAGTTTTTTCTCTTATATTCAATATTGAAAACGTATTTTTTTCTATAATGAAATTCTTGATATGTCTATCCATGAACCCTTATATAAGCTTTATTATAAAATTAAATTAAATCATATTATAATTAATTTGAATTGTCTACAATTTGAAAATCTTGCTCCGTGTAATAAATGATATTTTTTTTTGTCAACATAGCAGGTACTAAATAAAATTTTAAGATCTCAAAAAAAAAAATATCAACTCTCTAGATCTTTATGTATTGACTCAACAAAAATTAAAATACAAGTGGTTAGAGAATCCGTAAAATTGTTCAAGGACGATTAGTTCTATAGTTTCACTGTGCTTTAATAAACAACATACGATGAATAGATTTATCATTAGTAATATTTAGCATAGAGATGAAATTCAATATAAACAGTACAAATTTTTTTTCAAGAATAGATAACACTTACAAATTCGAAAAGTTCAAATGAGTAATTTCGGACAAAACAAGACTCGACTATCTTTCATTTGATTTAGAGTTTTTGCAAGGTTTTTTGCTTTGAACAAATGCTTTTACTATGAATATATGTAAAAATGCTCGCTCTTTAAGTGCATATCTAATCGAAATTTTATAGCTAATCAGTTAATTAGTGAAGCTGTAAATAGCGAATAATATTCTAAACTTACGATAGAAAAATTTTGTTTTACCATCATTTCGAAGTTTGCAAGAAGGAATTGTTTCATTTCTCTAGTCATACTCTATCACGTTGCTAACAACAAGGAAATTCAATTTCCTGAAAATACTAAACAGATTCAGAAAAAAATAACTTAACTCACAGATATTGTAACCTGAAAAATTTTCTATAAAACATACGATGTGCTTCTGAAAAATACTGTTTGAATTCAAAGTATTTTTAAACGAAAACGCATGTAATGAACATCTGTGTCTTGTTTTGTGTCACATCACTAACGCTGGAATGAAACGCACTGTTGATACCAAGCGTCATAATTGTGGATACATATATAAATACTTTTTTTCATCATGGTAATGCATGTTCAATTTTTTGATAATTTGTTTTCCTCTCCATGTATTCAGTTGCTTTGGCATATGGTTCATCATCATCATCCGTAGATGAATTTTCATTAAAAACGAAATCTTTTATTAAAACAAAATTCTTTTTCACTTCTATGATCTATTCTCAAGTACAATAAATTGTTCAATTATGATTGAATCGGTTTTTCACTCCTATACTTTTATATAAATAGCAGTTTGAAAAAGTAAAAATATTTTGCAACATTAAAAGATCTCATTAATCACTTAGTGGGGTTCGAGTATAGGCTCATACTCGAACTCGACTAGACATTTTCTTCATGAGTAGTACCCGAGCGAGTTGCAGGATACTAAATGTTTTGTCTCTGAAAGTAAAACTAAGTGTATGAAAATACTTGCAATGAATAAATGAACTAATTAACTTCTTTAATTGTTCTTCGGAAAAAAAAACAACAACATCGTTTGTTTTATTTTGTATTTTTTTATTTCAAAAGCAATTAACAAATATTTTTAACAGTGAACAAATAATTTTCTTTGTTGTCTTTCATAATATTCTTGATCAAATAAATTCATAATTGAACTTTGAATATCAATATCAATTTCTTCTAAATACCAACGTTGTTCTTTTATTAAAATCATATCCCAATGATCATGATATAAAAGCATACAATTAATAAATAAACGTTCATCATGTGTCATTAAACGAGATGATTTTGTTTCAGTTGGTATCAAATATCGATAACAAGTTTCATCTTTACCAATACGAATATATGGTATTTCATTATTAATAAAACCACATCGTCTTGTACTATCACCAATAACAAATTGTCGACCAAATTGATTTTTATAATTTGTTGTTAAATATTCAAGTGAAGATTTTTCAAATAATTGTACAAAACACATACCTTTTGATTTAAGAAAAATATCTAATGAAAGAAATTTTAATTGAAAATCTTGTGTTTTTGGATTTGGTAAACGTTTTGACATATAAACACTACCATGAATTGAATTCCAAAAGAAATTTTCTCGTGCTTGTTCACTTATAATATTATAAGCATGAGCTATAGATGAATCTGACGAAAAACAACGGATGCATGATGATGCTAAAAGTAAATATTGATGATAACGACTATGAATATCATTTAAATTTATATAGATTTTCTTATCATTGAAACATTTAATATATGGAAAAATAAATGAATCAATTTGAATAAAACCACCAGATTCTTCAACAATGGATAGATCAAGCTAATCAAAACAAAAAAAGAAAGATTCATTTAAATATTATTTAAGAATTAAAACAAAAATTATAAATATATCGTACACGTTTTTCGAAAAATAATCGTCGTTGTGCAATATTTGTTGATGAAAAACATAATGAATTCGATTCATTCGTTGATTGTCGATTTTGTCTATACGAAAAATTTATTTTTGTTTTCAAATACAATTCCAATCAATTGAACATTTAAAAAAAAAGTTAACATAACAAAAGTACAATGAATTTTTATAATAAATTCTCAAGTCTACAAATCTTCCTATTCAAATATCAATATAAATAACATATACATACACACTTTTCCATGGAGAATAATAGTCCGATACAAAGAATTGTACGAGACTAAACTTTGTTTGTCTTCGTCCCGATAACTTCTATTTCAGTAGTGCCGACTTGGAGAAAACTATTTCAGATTCATTGTTTTATTCAGCGTGGAGACCGAGGGACAGTGCTTCTTCAAAGATCGAGTTTGCCCTTTCGTAGCTTGTGGTTTCTTGTGCCATGTACTTCCAACAATAGATGTGCCCTCTCGAAGTTTTCAATCGGTTCTCCGGAAGAGAAAACCTGAATAAAACACTGTTCAGATCTCTAAAAATCATATAGAAAATTTAACTACACTTTTTAATTCCGGTTCGAACAATGATTTTTTCCGTAGTCTTAATTAACACACATCTCTAGTTCGGTATCATGAGAAATGGATTTCAAAGATATTTGATAATAAAAATGAAATGAAGGTCACCTTTATTTTTTTTTGTTTTGAAATTATTGACAAAATCAAATAATAATTCTATGCTCGATATTGACAAAATGTTTTCATAGTAAGATCATTGAATAGTATACTACTAACATCAATCTTTTACGTTTTCAAACTCAATCTGTAAGCTTCATATGACTTTTATTCACTACTATTTTGTATTCAATTCAAAAATAAAATTTGTTTACTATAGATGAATTCAAGAGGCTTGCAATAGAATTTTGTTCTTTTTTTTTTGGATGATCATAAACATATACATCGAATAAATATATATATATATATATTCTCAATTCAAGATATTTAATTTCAAATAGTGAATTTATCAATGCAATAGTCTGTTAGAAAAATGTTTTCTTCATGTATAAATATGACAAGTGAAATGCATTACTAGAAAATAAATTTACTTTTCTATTTGATTTAAAACTAATTTTTCTTCAATTGTCCATCGTGATTTAACTTCTTGTCTCATTGTATGAAGAATTTGTTCCCATTTTTGTGTATTGAAATTATTTGTTTGAAAAAATGATGTCGAACAATCAAGTATACCAAGAAGACAATCAAGTAAAGCAACACTTAATAATCTATTTGACCATTCGGAATGATTTTCTGGTATAATATCAATAGTTGATGATAAAGAATTAATAAGTCGATCATAATAAACAAGTTCATTTGATGTCATTTCAAGAATAGGTAAATTTTTTACCATATCTAATATAGGACTTATACGATTTGATTGATGTTGATCAAGTACATTTAATGCATATGAAAATCGAATATATGGAATATAATGATTAGTTGATAAACTTTAAAAAGAAAAAAAGCAAACTAAATAAATATCAATTCGTATTATTTCTATTACAAACCGAAAAAGTATTGGAATACGATATTGATAAAATGTAAGAAGACCATAATGTTTTCTATGTGATGGTAAATCAATTGGACGTAATGGTGATAATTGTATTTGTTGAGAATAAGTTGATTTAGTTAATAGAATATCATTTAATTCATCATCAAAATTAAAATCATTAATAGTTTCTTGACAAAATAAATGACCTTCATTTTCAATAAATTCAAATGGATCAGTATTTAAATTAAATATATCCATTTTTGTTTTATATCTTTTTACTATAAAATACTTAATAGATAAATATTCATGAATGAGAAAATATATTTCAAGATTAGTAAATCGAAGAAAATAGAATAGAGACAAAGGCACATGGTTAATAAAGAAGAAGAAGGAAGAAGAGAAAATAAAATAAAATAAGAATGTAAATTAACATATATAATTTAAAGAAATAGAAATTTTAATTTTGAAATATTATTTAAATTATATTTTAAAATCTACAAAATCTATAAATTATGACAGTTTTATATCAATTGTAGAACTAAAATTTCATGGAATTTCTTATTCTAAATATGAATAATATGTAGCAATCTTGGAATATCTAAACAATATTTCACAAAAGATACAGAATGAAACAAAGAAATATATGATGATTATTACGTAGATCATTTGTGCTCATTTTGACCTTTAGATAATTCAAATCTTTTCATATAGTCTAACAAACTGAAATCTAGTAACAACCATGAACATGAAATCAATTGAAGTCTTTACTTGATGATTGAAATAATACAGATTGATTCTAAGTGATTATAAAAATTATAAACAATTTGAAGATTAGAATAGAGAAAGAAATCAAAAATGATTAAAAATAAAGCATTGGTGAAAATCTTTCATTTATTTTTTTTTTGTGATGAAGTCTATAATAAGTTTTTAGCTTTAATTTTATTGAGAAAAATTCAAAGAACTTTTCTCTCATATCAATAGTGAACTTGTGTACAGATTTACTTTCGTTTAATTGATTTTGCATATATATTTGTGGCATACAACTTTGTTGTATGATTACATTCTAATATGTAAAATGTCAATGTTTTGAATTGTTTTCAAACACATTTTATGAGTTTTGCAAATTCAATTCCTGTAATAAGCTCTCATTATCAGACAAAAAATATTACGGATTACTGAGCGTGCAAGGTCTAATAGATTGATTTTTATTGTCAACTACCGTTAAAACATATTGAATAAGAGATTTCTTCTTTTGCTCATTTGACTTATGGAAGTTTGTATTTATCAAATATAAGCCTGATTAGTGTCTTTATCATAATGTTTCTCATAATTTTTTTTCTAAGTATTAGATGTGCAGACAATGTTCGGTTATCTTTCATGTGAGATTAGAGATAATCTTAACATTGAAAAATTCATATAAAAATAATCATGGAATTATTGAATGAAAGTCAGTGTTGTGATCCGTACGTAAAACGTGCTATTGAGACAAATTTGTTAAAGATATTATCCATATATGTTCATTCTCTTTCTTTTTGTACATAAACATGTTGTTAACTATAGCTATCTCTTTTCTTTCGTTCTGTCAGGTATTTTTCCTAGTATGTTCCCTCAATTTCTTCCTTTACTGTCTTTCTTGCTTTGATACGATAAATCATGTATTTTTCCAACTTTATACTATATATTGAATCAGTACTTATCTTATCTGTTATTAATCTTATTGCGAGCTGATTCTAAACTGTGCTTTATGGAAGCCGATTGATGCAGATTAACGTGATATCATGAATATACAGCATTAAACATCCGCTTTCATTCATTTAGTTTAGATTCACCAAACTTCGCAGGTAGTACGAAACTTGGTAAATAAAATTGCAAAGATTTTGAGACGAGAGAGAAATTCGGAAGAGTAAAAAAAAATTTACAATAAATATGAGCAAGATTGGCTCGAGGCAGCCAACTTTTGAGGGATGTCGTGCTTTTTTCACAAAGGAAAAACTTTTTTCTCTCACCGAATTCAAAAAAACAAAATTTGCAGTTCTGCTAGGAAAGAATGAAATTTCCTATGAGTGGAGACGTATCACAATCCAACAT
Source organism: Rotaria sordida (assembly GCA_905250125.1). Classification (NCBI taxonomy): domain Eukaryota; kingdom Metazoa; phylum Rotifera; class Eurotatoria; order Philodinida; family Philodinidae; genus Rotaria; species Rotaria sordida. Next base: position 26,000 of record CAJNOL010001274.1, on the reverse strand, counting down.
CCACTGATTAGACCAGGACTGTTTTTGAGAAACATCCAACTAGAATCAAAGAGACCGAGTATTTCTAAATTGTTTCTATCAATATTAGAATATTGTTTTTCTCTCAAATATTATTATAATTTCTTCTTCCAATGAGAAGATCCATTGTAAATAATTATAAAAATTTCTATTTTTATTATTCTTCTATAATCGTTAATATAATTCAATTTATATCTGTTATCGACGAGATAACTTCATTTGTCACAAATGCAATTAATTATGCGTCAATAAAAATTATGAAAGAATTAGAACGCCGCATAAAACTGAATTATGAACAAACACTTAAGCAATTTTTTCGAGAAACTCTAATTAAAATTAATCGATACTTCTACAAGACTATTTCGCCATTTTGACCTTTCACATTTTATTTGGATTTTTACAACGCAATTCTAGTTAGAGAAAAATCAACAAAAGGAACTAGAATGTCTGTACTCATCAAGTTTACTTATCGTATATGCATTTTGGACAAGTGATAAATACACGACATTGATACTATATTGAGAAAAAAATCATTACAATACAATTATAAATGAAGATTTTAAAAAACATACCATTTAAATGTGACTCTTGAAGTCTTAGAATATCAACAAAGCTAACAGGTCGATTTAATGGTGATATTTCGAGATCGAATTTACTATAAAACAATGAAATTCAGGCGAAAAATATATTTTATCTATTCGTTGGGTAGCAATGACTCATCAAATGAATTTAGGTCTCTTGACATTCTTTTATTTACATTGATTGCAATAGAAAATTTTGAGAAAATTGTCGTCTATACTACAAAGATTTATACATAAATATCTATATTATTTTTAATCAGAAAAATAATTTATTTATTTTTGACTTTTCTTTAACTATAAATTCCAAATGTTTACAATTTTCTCTAATTCTTTTTTGTCGATCGAGTACAACTAGAGAAGAAAATATTAGATGAAACATAAACTAAATCGATGGGTGAGGAAAGGAATCTACACTCTTTTTTGTATCCATATTTTTTAATTGTATGCGGAAGAATAAAATTTCGTGCCATAAAAAGTTTCATTTTTGTACTACGAAATATAATTAATCGAACAAATATTTTGAAACTATTCATTCGAAATGAACAGTCAAACAAATAATCAAAAGACCTTTTCAATAAAATATTTTCATCAGAATTTGCAATATAATCTACTTTGATATCTCTTAGATAAATCTATCAATTTATATTAGATGAGTTTTTTTTTGTTTTTGTAGTTTATTTAAATATTTAATACAAAAAAAAAAAGAAAACGATGATACAGAAAATTGATTAATTATTGTTGTTCTTTCGCTTTGAAATAATCACCTATATATAATTAAAAATAATTTATTTATATTTAATTTTTTGTTTTTACCTAATTTCTCTATAGCTTCAATGGCAATTGCTGGATTCATTCGATCATTAAATGTACCAAAAAGAACATAAACTTTTGTTTTAATTAAAATCAATCCTCTATTGTTCTATACAAGATAGATTATACAAATAATTTATTTCAAATATTGAACAAAAAAAAAAAAAGACTTTCACTCACTTCTTTAGCATAAATAGCCTCGTTATCAGCTCGAATACATGTATAATAGACTTCATTAAAATAAAGACCTTTTTTACGTAAAAGTGTTGGTTGATTGAATGCATTTACAAGTGTATCAACATCTGATTGTTCAAGCTATTGAATAGAAAATAAAAATTCGTCTTGTTTTAGAAATCTATGTACACACTTTATAACCAACAGATGTTGTCTTTATTTGACTAGTATCACGTATAAGTAAACCACATTTTTCAATATGACCTGAATCAATCAATGCTGTATGTAGTAAAACTTGAAGTTGATTCATGATAATAATCGATTAGTTGGCCCGTTATTATTATTATTATTATTATTCTCATATTTCTTTTTTCTTTTTCTTTTTAATAGTAATGGAAGCAGCCATAGTCATGGATGTCGCGCTGACTTCAACCTCCTTTTTTTTTTCTTTACAATTATTCTATTCTAAAAACTGAAACATTTATGTAAGTAGTCCTTCGATACCACTAAATTGCAATCTTCTCCATTGAACATAGCAACCAACAAGGACAAAAAGAAAATAATTGTGTCATTAAGAACGTTCGTTCAATGAATAAAATGTCAAGTTTTTTTTCACACTTAAATCTTCTTGTTAATAATATGAAATGACAATGTCATAGAAAGAAAAAAACAAAAAAGAAATAATATATGTTGTTTTAAATATGTTTCGACAAGGACAAGACAGTTAATGAGACTATTAAAAATGTTTCTTGTGTGCATATTGAAAAATCCAGAGGAAAATACATCACACACTATTGTTATATCATTGAAAATTTAAATTGACAAAAAAGCAAAAATTGGGAGAACTGCGTAGTACTCCCCTGAGTCATAGGAAAAAAAAAACTATTTTCTTGATAAAAACTATATCCCAATCTTATGTCCAGAAAAATTTGGACACAAAGTAGAATTATAATTATGTAAAATAGGACGGGTTCAAGCAAACAATTTCCATCACACACATAACATGCACGAGCGTGGTACAAACTATACACATCAACCATAAATCACGATATACAATAAAAGAAGAAATAAGTCACTACATGAGTAAAAATGCTAAGCGAACACGAAAATGTGTTGCTGAACGACAAAGAAAAAAAAGAAAAGAAAAGAAAAATCGAAAACGAAAATTTGTCTGTAAGTAAAATTCTAAACATAATTTCAAATAAGAAGATGACACGTCAAAGAAAAAAAAGAAAAACAATCTAAAGATAATGATAATAATAATAATACCAATATCAAGAAACCACACGAGACAATAAATTAGTCCTATATTATTCTTGATATGACAATATAACATTTATTTCGCAGCTTGTTTAGCTCGACCACGACCTGTACGTTTTCGTCCAGTTGTACTTTTACCTTTCTGTTTATTACCAGCAGTCCGTTTAATATAAGCTTTACCTTCCTATTAAACATAAGCATTAAATTACAAAAAAAAAAAAATAGTATTAAGAAAATATTTACACGTGCTGTATTAGCCATTGTACCAAGTCGTTTAATTCCTGGTCTACGTCCAGTTGTTGGTTTAGTTACTTCTTGAAGAGTTTTTTCAGCTTTAACAGCTGCTTGTCGTCGTTTAGTTTCTGCACGTGTATCACCAAGAACTTCTTTACCAATTAATGTTTTAGCTTCCTTCGAAAATCAATAAAATTCAATAATATATTTTTTTAATGATTTACTTTAACATACTTTTGCTGTAGTTTTCATTGTACGTGCTTTTGATAGTTTAGGTTTAGCTTTTGTTTTACTTGAAGACGTTGTTGTTGCACTACTACCAGCAGCTGTACTCGATGCAGTTGTTGTATCATTAACATCACTTGTATCTGATTTATCACGTGCTTCAAGTAAGGCATTAACTCGATTTAATTTATCTTCACCCCATGCTTGTTTTAAAAATTCTTGACCAGCCTAAAATAAATCAATAAGAAAAAATAAAATAAATAATAAAAATAAAATAAATTCTTTTGTTATTCTTACAGCTGCAGTTGCTGCCATTGTTCCAGATTTTTTTAATGATGCTTTTGCGGCTTTACTCTTTTTAGGAGCCATTGATTTGCTCTATTTGCGTTTATGCGTGTACGCGTGTATGAAAAGTGTAATAATAGTAGAACGAGAAAAATGAATGAATATATGTCGAGAATATGTTTACCTAGAATAGAATATAGATATATATACATACATAGAGAGATAGAAATTTACAATATTAATCATTCAAAATTATGATTTTTTTTACAAAATATATTCAAATCAAACTGTATATATCAATTCCATAAAAAATTTGACGTTAATATCTATCGTTCAAGGTGAGATTTCATATATTTAGGCTTGTTATGCGTAATATCTCGTTTTTTTTTGCCTATACACGTAAACGAGTGTATGTGGGCACCGATAAAGTCAATAGAAAAAGAAAGAAAGAAAGAAAGAAAAAGAACAAAAAAAAATGTCAAAATGGTAGCCATCATCAAAATTCTTCTCTAGTTTGGTCCTCTATATTGCTGTTATATAAGACAATTAAACATGTATTAATTAAAAACAAATAAAAATATTCATTATCATAAAAGTCTACATTGAGAAATAAATGTAAAATTAAACGATATTACTCTCTTTTTTTTTGATTTAATAAATGTTTTATGACGAAAAGAAAAAAATCTACGCTTATTTTTCTTTCTTAAATTACTCTTCAAATCGATATCGATAACATTTTATGTATAGGTTACAAAAAAAAAAAAGATAGAAGACTTAGTCAAAGCCGATTACATATTCAGATAATAATTGTTGTAGTATAGTTTTCCTATTATCACCTCGTTAGAAAAGTATGTCATACAATATAATCAACTGTGATAAATAATTCAAATTATATTTTCAGTTCACAGAATATTCTTTCATAAATAAAATAGAGAGAGAGAGAGAGTAAATTATATGCTTGAATAAATCAAAATACAGTAGTTTCTTTTGTATTAAAGAAAAAAAATTTCTCAATCATTAATCGTAACGTATAAATCTAAAATTGTTTGTCAGTTACTTTTTCTTTTTTGTTTGCAAATATGAACACACTTAATATTCAAGTGTGACGTGCTTATCTAGAATTTAGATAACTATAAAATATTTGTTTTCGAAAGATTTCATCGTATGTCGACATTTTAATATTTAAAAAAAAAAAAAAAAAAAAAAAACAAAACCATTGAAAAACTTCTATATTGACTCAAAACTTCGTCTAACTATCGAAGTGACTCACCTAAATTATTATAGATGAAGATTTGAATCTATGTTAAAAGGCGAAAGTGTATGTTGACTCTTCTATATAATATTCTAGTAGGGTTATGAGGGGTTGTAAATTATGTAAGAACTCGCGATAACCAACAGAACACAAAGAAAGTCAACAAAAAGGGAAAAGAATATAAGATAATAGAGAACGTGCATTTTCATCGTTCTATCGGGTACATCACACGCAACACATTATTTTTATATTAGTATTTTCAATAGTTAAACGAAGATGACTGATGTTCAGAATACTACAACGGATTCAAATGTTCAGAATACTACAACAGATTCAAATGTTCAAAATACTACAACAGATTCAAATGTTCAAAATTCTACAACGGACTCAAATGTTCAGAATAGTACAACGGACTTAAATGTTCAGGATAGTACAACGGATTCAAATGTTCAAAATACCACAATGGACTCAAATGTTCAGAATAGTACAACGGATTCAAATGAGCCAACAATAAAACTCTATTGGTTAAGTGAAAGTCGTGCTGATCGAATAGTACTTTTACTTGAAGAATTAGAAGTACCATATGTAATTGAAAAAATTGAACGTGGACCCGATAGACTTGCACCACCTGAATTAAAAAAGATTCATCCATTAGGAAAAAGTCCTGTAATCAAAGATGGTGATAAAGTTATTGCTGAATCTGGTTTTATCATTGATTATCTTATTGATAAATATGGTAAAGATAAAAATTTAAAACCAACAAATAGCGAAGATTTATTTCATTATAATTATGTATGTTAGATTTTTTTTTTATTGATAAATATTTTCAAAAAACCAAAATAATATTTTTCAGTTTTTACATTACATCGAAGGTAGTTTAATGTCTATCCTTGTTATGAAATATGTCTTTCTTACTATACAAAAACAAGCACCATGGATAGTCAAACCTATTGTAAATGGTATTTGTAATAAATTGGATGCTTTGTATTTAAGACCAAATATGAAAACGCATATGGATTTTCTTGAAAGTGAATTAGGACAAAGAAAATGGTTAGCAGGTGAACAATTTTCTGGTGCTGATATTCAAGTAATTGAATTGACTTTTGAAAATTATAATTTACTATTATTATTATATATATATATATATATATATATAGGCCGGTTTTGCATTGGAAATGCTTATGAAACTATCAAATGTTAATGAAGAAGGAGCAACAAATATATCTAGATATTTAAAAGAAATGCATGAACGACCAGCTTACAAGCGAGCAATGGAAAAAATTGGAAAAAATAACCAATAGTGAATAAAAATATTGACAAAAAAAAATAATAAATGAACAAAATCAAATAAATTCAATGTCTGATTAAATAATAAACTATTTCATATATGATGAGAATATCTGCTCAATTCAGATTCTAGAACAAAAGAGAATATTTAAAAAGAAGTATTATCAATAAGCTTTATTGTAGTTAGAAATTTCTGTGTTTTGAAAAATGTTCACTCCCCCAATTCATACAAAAATTCCATAAAATCCTATTTATTGTAATTTCTCTTGTCATTTATCTGTTCATTAGTGACATCTATACACATTCTTTTATTTTCATTTCAGCCATTTGTCCTGTTTTGTATAAATAATAATAATAATAATATTATGTTATTTTCTATTTGTTGGTCTGTTAATCGTATCTTTTTCTTATAATAAATAAAAAAAAAAAGTTCATCTATACCAATGGATATAAATCATTGAAATTAGTTGTATTTATTTTCTCAACTGATTATATCCCATGTTTTAAACTTGTCATGTCTCAAAAATATTCAACAAATGAAAAATTAAAAAATAAAAATCCTTCATCTCCATTAAATCCTAATGATGAACAACGTTATTGTATATGTCAAAAACGTGAAGATGAATTAAATGATGATGATAATAATGATTTTATGATTGAATGTGATGGTTGTAATGGTTGGTTTCACGGTAAATGTGTAGATTTAGCTGATCGAATTGCTGGTAAAGTTCTTTTTGATTTCTTAGAAGAAAAAAAAAAGATTTCTAATTTATTTTTAAAATAGATGATATTGAAAAATATTTTTGTAATGAATGTTCAAAACAATATGGACCTTCAATTTGTAAGAAAAACAAAAATAAGAGAATTACAGAAAAAAAAAACACGTTTCAAAAATTTTTATTTTAGTTAAACAACGAAGAAATCAACATCGAAGAGATTATAGTGATGCAAACGCTGATAATAAAGTAAATTAAAAAATCTACATAAAGATAAAATTCTTTTTTTTTTTCCTTTCTATAGCCAACACAATCTGGTACACCAGATTTTATTAATAAATTAAAACGAAAAATATTTCCAAAGTAGCAAAAAACTAATAATAATTTTCATTTGAATATAAATATAATCTTTTTTTACTTTTTGTATATTTTATAGTTGTGATTCTGTTATAACTCGTTTAAAAGGCAATCAATTAACTACTGAATATGTAGTAAAAAATGGTTTTACAAAACCAATATTAGTTACAAATCGAGATGGTCTTGATATGTCATTACCAAATCGAGCAATAACATTAGCAGAAATAAATGATTTTGTTGGTATGAAAAGATTAATTTTAATTTTTTTTTTTTTCTTAAAATAAAAATTGACTTATTATTTAGGACATGACCGTTTTATTGATATAATTGATTGTGAAAAACAAGTGACTTATAAAATGGGTTTAGATGATTATATTGAATATTTTGAAAGTTTTGAAAGAAATAAAATTTATAATGTTCTCAGCTTGGAAATATCAAATACTAAGTATGTATTACATACATTCGAATAGAATTATTTAATATAAATATTCTCAGAGTTAATTATTTTCTTCTAAATTCTAAGATAATTTGAGTAGAAGATAAGATGCATCAACTCTGCGTATGGTCATACGTACTTGATGGTAAACAACATAATTGTCAATAAATAAAATATGGATTAATAAGAATAGAAAATAGAGATCATCGAGTTATATTCTAAAAGTAACAGCTAATTATGATAAGATGGTTGTCTGAAAAATATGTAGAGTGTGTTAATTGATAGAAAGTATTTCGCATCTTCAGAACGACTTGAAGGCTGACATTTTTGTTGAAACTAGAAGTATAATTCGGGTCCGGATTCAAAAAAAGATGTAAACTAACCGTTCATTATTTGGCATTTGATATTCACTACTTTCACAAGTAATGAAATATAATTTCTTGAAGTGGAACTAGTTTAACAAGAAAGAAAAGATTTCATCTTAATTAAGACTTGTTAGAGCAGACAATTTGATATTTGTTTTACTGGATAGAAATGGTTGTCCTATGTTGACTTCTAGTTTGAATAAGATAGTTTATTTCAACAACAGTAAGTCTCTTTTTCTAAGAGACAAAAAAAATCAATGATCAAACTGGTTTAATCATTCTTTCAATTTGAATTATATGACTTAAACAAAATAACTTCTAATTAGATCAAATTATTTTCATGAATATCATTTCTATTCATACTTTATATTATGACTTACCGATAGATGGTTGAATAGATCTAACATTTATTATATCTCGAAAATTATCTTTCTGTCTTTTTTTTTTGTTAAATTAAGATTGGGTGAACAAGTTGTAACACCACAAATTGTTCGAGATTTATCATGGGCTACAATTGGTGTATGGCCAATTAAGAAACAAGAAAAACAAAATGATGAAGAATTAAATTCAAATGAAAATCAAAAGAAAACAATATGGCCATTACAAACAATAACATCATTATCAAAAAAGAAACGTCGAACAGTTTCATCAACAGATACAGATCAAAGTGATGATGAACAATATGATGGAATAGAAGCAAATCATTTTGAAAATTTTGAACGTCCTGAAGTAGCAAAATATTGTTTAATGAGTCCACAATCATCATATACAGATTTTCATATAGATTTTGGTGGTTCAAGTGTTTGGTATTCTGTTGTTCGAGTAAATTTTATTTTATTGATTATTTTCTTTTTTTTTTTTTTTGTTGTTGTTGTCCTTATATTAATAAAGTTTTGTTTTGTTTTGTTAAGGGTGAAAAGGTATTTTATTTAATTGAACCAACGGATGAAAATTTACAAAAATATGCTGATTGGTCAGGATCACCAAATGAATCGGAAGTATTTTTAGGTGATTGTGTAACACATTGTTATAAAATGCATTTACGTGAAGAAAATACTGTTCTTATACCACCTGGGTTTGTTAAGTTTTTTGTATAAAGATCTTATAGTATGAATTATTCATAATTTTTTTTCTAGATGGATCCATGCCGTTTATACAGTGACTGATTCGCTTGTTTTTGGTGGTAATTTTCTTCAATCACTGGGTGTTGATATGCAGCTTCGGTAAGTTTATGTATAAACTTTTAACGGGGGATTAAGTCTGAAGAAAAAAAAAGGCTACAGAAAATGAACTTTCGTTTTTTTGTCTAAAAAAAAAACATAGAGATGGATATGAAAAATATAATTAATTTAATAAGTATGAAATAGCGTATTGATTATTTTTGATGGATTGTTTTCTTAAATTCGATTGTGTTTGACAACGAATTATTGTGCCTTGAAAAAAAGTCTACCAACAAATTATTTGATTAATGATTAGACTTCTTTATATTGATTACATTTTTCTTTTTTTCATCATGCAAAGATTTGTATTATTAAATTAATAAAATTTAAAATATAGATTTTCCTTGATATATCTCAATTGAAATATTCGATTTCTATGATATTCAAAGCTTAAGATAAATCATACGGAAATAATATTAGAAACAACATTGCAATAGTAATCACAATACTAGTAAACTATCTAGCAATGAGCAATTGCATACGGTTCGAAAAGTTATTGGGTACAGATTTATTGAAAATAGTGAAAATTACTCATAATTCAAAAATTCTTGGCTATGCCATTGTATAACATTGGTTTACTATTGAAACTTTTTTTTTTTTAATTTTGCTTTAACTAATAAAATCATTTGTATCAGTATGTATCGAAATTGAGTCCCATTACATTGTAGATATTGAATAAATTATTCAATATTTTCATGAAAGCTTTGAATATATTGATTTAAACGAAGTGCTACTTTCATAAATATGCTTAGTACGATGGTGATGTTTGTTAGTGTGTCAAATGTTAATGTAAGCATATTTTATGCATTCTATTTGATACAATTAAACATCTACTAAGAATATTATAAGACAATATCTTCTACATTTTTATATTATTCAGATTGAATATGATATCTTCTTGAAATTTAATAATATTGAACATACTTTTTTGCTAATGTGAATTCGTTCATCATGAATAGTTTTTATTTTACCCTGAACTGAAAGATATAATGCAGTATAATATTTCTATATGTCATTATCAATAGAGATGAAGGTCTTTAATCGAATGATAGTAATAAAATTTTTAATATTTGAGCATAACATTCTTTGATTTCTCAATTTCTTCAATCATTTCACTTATATCTTTACTATATATGACCTTAAATTTAATATGATGTTTTAAAAATGGTAGATCAAACAAGTCAATGTAGATAACATACTGCATATACATAAAATATGCACGACCATGAATAGTCACTTTGTATTCGATTGATATAAGATAATATTATATAACTGAAAATGACAAATTGAACCTTTGAAGAAAAAAAAAAACCAATAACTACGTTTATTTGATTGATATTTGTTGATACGATCAAGGTATTTCACATCTCTCATGAATCAAATTGACCTTCGTCTTCTTGAAGAATTATTCTCTAGTTAGATCAAGAAATGACATATCAATGCAATAAAATTGTAGACATCTGATATGCAAGACTTACTTCAAAAACCGAAACTAATCTATTTTCGTTAATACTCTATTGAAGTTTGAGTATATATCATAATTAATATGATACTAATGATCTAGAAAATTTAAGCAAGATTTTACACATAATTTGATTTGAAGAATATATCTAATCTTATAATATAGATCTTTGCATTGTCAAAATATTTTTTTTGTTGTATGTTACATTAAAAAGAATTAAAACTTTAAAATTTTTTGAATATATTATATTTATTTATTTATTTATTTTAGCATTTATGAGCTTGAACGTCTTGCACAAGTTCCAAATAAATTTCAATTTCCATTATTTGAAACATTTCATTGGTATGCTGCTAAAACATTTTATGAAGAACTTAAACGTAAAATTTATTTATTTATTTTTTTTTGCATATTTTACTGTTTTTTTAACAACAATAATCTATTATAGAATGTAATGAAACTAATGCATTAATAATCAATCCAATAACTCAACAAGCTTCTGAATCAATTATTCATTATATGAGTAAATGGTTATCAGTTGATAAACGAGTAAGAATGAAACTATTATTAATAAATTCATATATATATGCTTGTTATAATTAATTTAACTAAATGATAGATAAGTTTGAAAATAAATGTAATCTCTAAATTAAAAAAATCTAGTGGAAAATCAATGATAGTCATTATATTCTATCATCAGTATCATATAAAATATTTCTACTGGTAATAATTATATAAATTTTATTTGCATTATTCTCTATTTGTTCGAATATGATTGCTTATTAATCTTATAATGACAACTATTTTTCATCTTGCTTCATTTTAGTTTATTTTTCTGCTTTTATTAAGTTTTATAAGAATTGTTTTGAATTTTTGTTTTTTTTTCTTCTTCTTCTGCTTAGTATCAACTTCGAAATCGTACAACTATACCAAAAGGAATTAATTGTGAAAAAATTTTACGTGATCTTGCACGTGAACTTGATCTAGCAAAAGTAAATTATTATGAAATATATCGAATGTATCAGAATAAATGTCCTTAGAAGTTTTTTTTTTTTCAATATCAAGATTCATCGCCATGCATATTTTAATCCTATGTCTTGAGAAAAAAAAATTCGCGATTCAAATTTCTATAAGAATGTATCAAAAGCTTTGATAAAAAATTTTAAGTAAAATAAATTTATTGTCCGAATAGTAAAATTTTTGTATTAATATCTTCTATGTAAATGAATTATGTCTTTTTCTAAACTTTATAACAAAAAAAAAGTAACGGTTTTGAATCAGCAATTTAAGAGAAAAAAAAACGAGTAAATATAACTCAATTTTTTTATTTTAATTTCGAGAAAAATGAATAATAAATCAAACTGAAATGCAGGAATCTAAATAGATGCTTTTCATTTGAGTATATTGACTCAGTTTTAATGTTTGTATCAAAAAATGAAACTTTATTGAAACAAACTTCAGTATACATCATAAGACAGAATGGACATTTATTCTGGTGCGTCCATTATAAATAGAAAAAATAATATTTGTCTACTATTAGACACGTTGTGGATCATCATGTATTTCTAAACCACCATCGAATAGCATTATTGCAAGTCCAATTAAAGTTGTACTTCCAATTGAAACAAAACAAGAATTAACTCATGTTAATAATACTAAAGTTTGTTATGATTATATTTATATATTTTATTTATTTATTTATTTATTTATTTAAAAAGATTAAAGTTAAATGTCGTCGTTTATCATCTGAAAATGAAAATATAAAAAATAAAGAATCATCAGGTGGTGCTAGTGTGAAATTAACTATTAAAACAACATTAAGTGGTTGTAGAAAACCAAGTAGTAATAGAGAATTGACATCAAATATAAATAAGAAAAAAACTGGGCGAACAATATCATCTGTTAAACAACAAAAAAAGTAATTAGAAAAAAAATTATAAATGAAAATGTTTTATAGAAAAAACGAAACAATTTTTTTTTTAGTTCGAATATGAATGATATTTCGGTAAAACAAGAAGAATCACCTAAAATTACTTATACACTTGGTAAGAATTTCAAACAAAACTTTAAATGTAACTATAATCCAATGTCTCATTTAGATCTCGAAGCTAAACGACAACGTTTTATTGAACCTGCAAATATTCAGTGAGTTGATTTCATTCAGAAAATTTTATAAATACAGCTATTATCATATTCTTAACTGAGCATGAAAGCTAACTCAGGAGTTGTAGCAATCTATATATCGAAAATAGAAACATAGACAAGACAATCTTGAGCAAAAGAAGATTAGAAAAATTTATTTTTTGTTTACTGTCTAGGATCATATGAGAAAAGTCTTCAGACAAACAACATTAAAACTTATCAAAGAAAAATAAAACATACAACAGAAGTAGTTTCTATCCGATGCACAGTTCAAATTCATTTTCTTGCTTTTTATTCTGTCCATTTATTCTATTCTGCCAACTTCAAAAATGCGCCTTCTTTTTGATATACTTATTATGACTATAAATACAAAAAAAAAATGAGAAAAAATGAATAATTTAAATAAATATAATATCAACATAATGAGAAAAAGGCGTTATAATCATGTAAATATAATCTTGTAGAAATACGTCATGTAATATCAGAATTTTTCAGTTAAAATTAAAAAGTCAGGAATGTAATATCAATAGAAAACCTGTTAACTTTGAGACTACACCTTTTGTTTTGCCTACAGTTAAGATATTTTCTTTCTTATCGATACTCATCGTAAAAGGATTACAATTCGTGATCAATGTCAGTGAAGTTATTATGATAGATGATTAAAAGATTGAACTATTAACCAATCTATTATTTTGAGAATTATAAAATTTAAATATTTCTTCTTTCTATAGATCAAATCATGATGAACCTGATAAAGATATTAATACTTCATCAAATCGCACAAATGTCTCATTAATTCCTCGTGAATCACATACAGATATTAATGACATTCATGACAATAATGAATCCTTAGGAGGTATAGCTGATGGTGGTCTTGCATCATTTGTTAAAAGTTCTTCAATCAATGATGATTATTGTAAGTTTAAATTTTACTTTAAGATAATATTAATTTTTTACAAAAATAAAAAAAAAATAATCTATTAAATTTAGATCATCCAAGTAAAGAAAGTAAAATGAAACGAGAACATAGTGGTTCAGATAAGAAGATTTCAATAAGTAAATTTAGAAAGAAATTTTTTTTTGTTATATTAAATAAATTTATTTTTTTGTAGAAAAATCCAAATCCAAAACATCAACAGAACTAAATGTAACATATTCAATTTTAATTTTCTTTATTATTAATAATATTTTTTTTTTTTTTATAGAAATTAACAAAAAAAATTAAGAATGAAGGTAAAATTTAATTTGATTTTCTATTTGTTTTTCTGTATGTGTGTGTATTATTTAGATTCAACATCATCTAATTCCAAACGAAAAAAACTCTTAACAACAACAACAACAACCACAACAATTCCAAAACCTTCATCATCAACAAATAATAATCCACCAGGAATAGCAGCAAATAAAAAACGTTTATCATCTTCTACACCAAAAAAACTTAATTCAAAAGATCGCCTTGGAAAAATTCTTAAAATAGCAAATAGCATTAAATCACGCGGTGGAATTCTAACTTGACTTATTCATTTTTCTTATTATGATCTCAGGAAGTTTTTTTTTTCTTTATTTCTTTTTTTTCCTGTGTTCAATATTTATATAGACGATATTTGTTGTGGATCATTATCGTTTCATTATTTCTTTTGAATATTCTAATTCTTCAATGTATCGAGTTTGTTTATTTGTTTGTTTGCTTTTTTTTTCCTAAAATCGAGCTATGATTTTTGTCTTCTTCTTAAATTCTATCCAAACCATGAAATATTTCTATATAATAGATTAGTTTTGATGTATATATAAATTTTGTTCTTCTTCTTTTATGATTATTCTGTATTATCGATTGTAACGATAGAAAGAAATAATAATAAAACAAAAACAAATGATGTCATATATGACATTATTGCATACTTATAATGTAATGTATGTTTATTTTGATTCTTTCATTTTCCATATAAATGATCATTTTCAATATTTTTCATCGTATGATGGCTACAAATACTTCTATAATACATAGTCTTATCGATATTGGTGCAAATCTTACACATAAATCATTTCAAAAAAATCTTCATCCAATATTAGAACGAGCTGATAAAGCTCAAATTTCACATATTATTATAACTGGTACAAGTCTATCAGCTAGTCGTGAAGCAATACATATTGCTACAAAATATAATCAAGAACAACAAAT
>CAJNOL010001274.1:0-10900 GCA_905250125.1 Rotaria sordida | reverse complement strand
TGTTGGTTACTGTGCTTGTGTTGTGCTGCATTCTTTATCAGACAACAATGGTCTTTATTACAAAGAAATACTCAGATGTTCTTATCATCTAAATCGTAAACTGATATTTTTTCCTATGAATCAATAAATTCTTGATTAACATGAAGATCATAAGCACGATTATTATAAAATAAAACATTTTTATTTATTACTCTTAACTTTCACAACATCACCACTTTCTGTTAAACTGTCAATTATACTATCAGCTATTGCTTTCAGTATTGTATCTCATACATCACCAATAGTTTCATCACTTTCGCATCTTTTATGTTGTGATTTTACATGGCGAAGAAGATGTAATTTTTTTTGAGCTTTTAAATCAAGTGGCGAATTATATACAAATTTGTTAATGTCATCAACTTTTTTAACATCAATTTTTTCATTCGATAAAAATGAGAAAAGAAGCAAGCCAATGTTTATCCAGTGTATCAATTGTAAGACTAGATTCTTTTATAATTTCATCTAATGTGTTATTGCATCAGTTTATTCATTGAGCAGACGTTCTTGTAATTTTTAGACAATATTTATAAGTGTTAAAAATCTTAATTTTCGAGAGGCACTGGATGAATTTTAATCACTTGTAAAATTTGAAGATATTTTCGGCTGACCACTTGTCGCTTTTTGTTCATGCATTTTTATGATGGTATTTTGTCAAATTTTTGAGACTTTTCATTTGAAGCAGAAAAAGTTGACGCATCATCTTATCATTCAAGAGAATTTGTGCATCTTTGAAATAATGGTACTGATGAAGATATGATGATCAAATGAAAATATCTGGGTAAGTTGTAAGAAGCAACAACTTTACTCATGCACCTATGAGGCACGATATCTATGTTGTTCTCACACATCATATATCTTTTTCATTCTATGAAGTGAGTAATGCGTATGCAAAAGACTGCAGTTGAGATTTCATTTCATTAAAATAGTTATCATTTCTCGATCTTTTCAGGTACGATCAAAGTGTAATATCTGTTCTCGTCGGTTTCAAAGTCGTCACTAGTTTCATTGAGATTGGGCTCTTTCGAACGGATTTTTCGATATTAACCTGCATCACTGTAGTTAATCCGAATCTGTACCGTGGATCATCTCGACAATGCAAACCATATGGAGAGGCTTGCATCACAAGCACGATATCAATCGACAAAAGTCTCTCGAACTATATTAAAAGGTACATTATTGAACAAAACTATTATTTTCAATCAAAGCATAATACTTAAGTTCAGTCATAATATAATAAATGTTTGATATGGCCATATTTTTCTGAATGATATTTGACTTTTCAATTTTTGTTTCACTTTGATTTTTACTACTATGTTTCATATGTTTTCTAAATATTTCTTATAATGCAAGACATTATGTTTTTAGCTTTATTTTTCGTATATTTATATTCGAGTGGAAATTAAATTTTCCGATTAACAAGACATGTCGGAAAAATATAATTGCATACTTTTTCTTGTCCACAATGTTCATCATATGTTACAAGAGTACCGTTTTTTATTTTGTTTTCTTTTAGTAGTTCTATCGATATACGACAATTCAATTGATGTTCTTATCGTTTATAGACCTGTAGCTCTATCATCCAAGTCAATCGATGGAATGGAAAAAAAAACAACTCTTTTGTCAATTAAAAGTTGCGCAGGACTCTAGTTCAAATCATTTGCTTTTTTTTATAATCCAGCCTTGTTTGCAAAAAAAAACATCAATTTTATTTTCACATTCTATTTCGGTTTGAATCTTTTATTGTCATTTGCACAATACAAGATAACTACAAATATCTGTATAGAACAATATTGAATCCAGAGGCATACAAAGTACTTGAACAATATTTATCAAAACAACTTTTCTTTTGCATCTGCAGATTTGTTTACGTCACAACACCAACTGTAAAGATCTCAGCTTGGTGTTTGTATCATTGTTCCAATAATACAAACTTTTTCATATTTTCACCATTTCTCCTAATACAATAAACAAGTGCATGTAATATATTTATTAAACATTTTAGAAAAAAATTCTCTTTTTACTTGCGTTTATTACTTTGTTTGATACAATTATATATAACGTACGATACAAAAGTAATGACACAAGATGTCGATCCTAATTTCTTTTCGATAGAAGAGTGCTGAAAAAAAGACATTTTTATCAAACGATAGAGCTTGTTCTGCACTTTCAAATCGTATATAACTTATTTTTATAACATATTCATAAAGGAAATGATGCAACAGAAAAGAGAAGCACCCTTAAAAATATCTCCCCTTTTCCTAAGATTCAGCAGAACAGTACAAAATGTTCATCTCTATATCTCTTTGATTAATCTTCGATGAATACGTTTCGAAAACAAGATTTTTTTAATCAGTTGATAGGAAAAATGTTCTCCTCTTCCAAATAGTGTATCATTTATATTTATCATACATTGATAAACGAAACGAAATGACAAAAAAGAGAAAGACTCTCATAATAAATTTCTAACTTTTAAATGAATTTGTCAAAAACATCTTGTTAGACAACAATAAATTCAATTTTTTGTGAATTCAATAAAAAGATCTTGTAAAATGATAGTTCATTACAATTAACTATCATCTGCAAGATGTTGCTGATGAATTCATATAAACATTACAAATTTATTTCACGAATGTTTCTCTTTTTCTCCTGTCTTGTTTCATTTATGAATGTGTAACAAATATGAATAATACATTGTTCGAAAGAGAAGAAAATTTCCTGTCAATTCATAAAAAATATTCTTTTCAAAGCTTATCCATCGAAGAGATATAAGAATTGACATTATGTGTTGTCCTTACATAGTATCGTTTATGAACATGTTATATAAATAAGATATACACCATCCGAAAGAGAAAAACAAACTGTATTGTTTCGTAAAAACAAAATTTATTTTCATCATCTCTTTTATTCAAGAGAAATAAGAATAAACATTGTTTGCCATTATTTTTGCATCTTACATTACGTTTTCTTACAGTGGAACCAATAGCATTTGTTCAATGTACACGAATTGCTCTGATCATTCTCGATGATGATCGTTCTAATACAGACTAAAAACAGGAGTTCATAATATCTTTCTATTGAATCTCGCGTCCTATAAGATCCACGTTAAAAATTCGAGCATCTTTCTTTTAACCTTCGAACATTGTTCCTATTTCAATGTTCATCTAGCAGGAAATCCATTCGCATTTATACTTTCTCACCAGATATCAAATGCTTCACAAAATGAATGAAATATCTTCATCAAAACAACATAAAATGGTAAATTCGATTCTTTTTTACTGTTCAAGTTCTTTCTCATCATCAATCAAAATAAAAGTGTAGGATCATGAAAGAATTTTTTTTTCTCAGCCAGTCAAACATCTCTGCGAGTGACAGGCATAGATTCAATCAGTATCGACATGCTTATCCATATTGAATTTATGCTCACGAATTTGATCCCTAATTCTGCTGTAGGAGTGTCATTTATTCGAACTGTATTGCCTTTCGATAAAGACTAATGTTAACTGTGTTATTCTTTTTATTATGGTAGAATGTTGCTCTGGCAGACTAGTGTTACCACCAATCCGCACGTTTTCGTCATCGCAACATGTATTTGATCAGAGTTTTTTTTTTGAATCGTTTATTTTGGAATAACAACAGTAAAAGGAAAAGGGAAAAAAATATACTAATAGATTTGTACCTTATGGAATCGAATAGTGGAAGCTCTTCTTGTTTACTAATCAAATAAGAATGTGCTTATAAACAGCTGCTCTTTGTTTTTCAGTTAATGTTTGTACTAATGTTCGTTCTTCATCCATTGTGAAAGTATATCTAAAAACCGAGAAACTGTCCGTTAACATATATTGTGGATGTGTTTGCCATGATGAATATTCTTTCAATTTTGTCGAACATCTTCACCTTTAATAAAAAAGCATTAATGGTATTCCACTAATAAAACTTTCTAAATATTTTCCATATTATTTTTGTTCATTTTTTTTTCATTGTTGTTGTAATTTAAACATTAAAATCTCTATTCTCAATCATTCGTTTCCTTATATTTAATCCACCAATGAATTCACCATCCACATATAATTGTGGATAAATATTCCAATTGAATATTTTCAATTCTTGACGTACATTTTCAATAGCAAGTACATGAAAACAATCATATTTTATTTTATGTTCATCAAGTAAATGACATGACTGTCGATTAAATCACAGTGTGGACTAGCTAGTATACCTTTCATAATAAAATGATTGGTGATGACTTAGGTAATTGTTTTATTTTATTTTAACATGATTTGGTGTTGAACTATCATCAGATTTTTTTTCTGTTGCTTGTACAACACTAATTGTATATATCTGTAATTTAATTTTTCTTAATAAAACATTTTGATTAAAACCATCAATATGATAAATAATTTTTGTTTGATGATAAAAGAGAATTGTTGGTGCTGCATTGATATTAACATCATTAAGTAAATCATAAAAATGATCAGCATTAAAATGCCGTATAGCTAATTATTCTATAAGTTCAGAAATAAGAAGGAATATAAATTGCTTTAAAGCTAATTTTGTTCATAATTGCGAGCACACAATAATTATCCAGTGTCATAAGATAAATATTTCTTACCAGCCGCGAAGATCTTCTTGCGTCTATAAGGCTCGGTAGCAGCACCATTGGTTTTAATACACTGGTATGACCAAATCGAATATAAATAATTTCCAACAGTATATGTTATTTGTTTCCGAATCTTACTGGATGTGATTGGTGAAATAAATTTTTCACGTAGTTAACTAACATAAAGAAAACTTCCGCAAAAAAAAACATTAAATAAAAAGATGAGTAGTTGTTTCTGGTAAGTTGCACAACAAGCATTTCTTATCGTCTGCAGTTTTTCCAAGTCTGTCACGTGTATTTATTCCGTAATTTGCCAATAAAATCCAGAATTCTACTATCACTTTTGGCAACATACAATTGTGAATCATTTGAAAAAAAGGAATGTTCTTCAAGAAAGAAATACGTTGATAGCATACAGATGGACGGAATATATAGAGATTAATTAATTGCCAATAAAGTGACTGTTTACTATCATCAATTGTTAATGCACCAGTTTTATTAATCCATTTCGCAGTGTGACATGCAACATCACCAAAGAAATTATCATCATGATTAAAATGAGGCACTAAATTCGTCCAAACCCATGGTGCAAAGGTACGTAATTGGATACCAACGTGCTGATAAACATAAAATTTCAATATCTTGGGTACCATATTAATTGTTCTTAAACCACATTTAATTCAGTAGGAAATAATCATTGTATTCAGGTGTGGCAGTGCAAAACCTCCACTACCTTTTTTTCCAACACATGTATAAAGATTCATCATTGGGTGTTTGTTATTCCAGAAGAAATTGTTAATATCTTTCTGTACATTTTCAATGATTTTCTTCGGGACATGTAACTGTTGACCACAAACTCATGTGCTTTCTAACATTTGAGATAATTTTGGTTAATTCACCTGCTGGCATTTTACCTTTCGTATCAATCGGGACACCTAAGAAGGTACAATATTCACGTTCAACTTTGGATTGGAAAGAAGGCGGGTTAAGCCAGTCACTAATCCAAAAAATTGATGTTTTATCCTTGTTCGTTTTACCACCAGATACCTTGTTGTACAAGTCAAACATTGCTTGTGTTTCACGTTCATCATTCTCATTCAAAACAATAGTACACACGTCATCTGCATAAGCTGATAATTTGATAGTAACATGAGCATGATCTTCATTGAAAATCGATCTCATAACTGGTCGAAATTCACTTCTTGGAGGTAAAACACCAGGTATACGAGCATTTTTTCTTATATTATGTAATAATGGTTCCAAACAAATTACATAAAGACCTCCAGATAATGAACATCCTTGGCGGATTCCAGATCAAAATAAAATTTTGTTACTAAGACAATTATTAATTTTGATTTTGAAGGTGGCATTGTTGTATAATAATTTAATCCAATCTATGAAGTTTTTACCAAATTCAAATTGTTTGAGTGTTTCGAAGAGATAATTATGATTGACTCTATCAAATGCTTTCTCTTGATTCCATTGAATAATACCAATGGGATCACGCCTACGAGAATGACAATCAATAATTGATCGAATAAGGTGAATATTATCATGAATCGTACGTCCAGGAATACCACATGATTGATCATAGTATATGATATGGTTCAAAACTTGTTTTAAACGCACACTTAATACTTTGGATAAAATTTTATAATCTATATTCATTAATGATAGAGGTCTAAAACCTTTCATTGAACCATTATAATTCCCCTCCTTTTTTAACAAAGTGAGCATAGCATTAAGAAAACCATCATGAAATTGACCATTAGATTTTGCTAAATTAATCATTTGAACATAATATTCATCTATAACTGGAAATAAATATCTCCGTACCTCGACTGTTATTCCATCTTCACCAGGAACACGACCTAATGGCATCATTTTCAAGACATTATAACATTCTTCATAACTAATATCATGTTCGAGGTACTCTCTATCTGTTGGATTTAACGATGGAAGATCTGTGAATAATTCATTCCATATACTTGTATCGATTGTTTTAATGTCATATAGATCCTGATAAAATTTCACAGCTGTATCAATCATATCAGCATTGGTTTTAACTTGATCTTTAATTGGATCATCAAGGACATCGATTCTTGATTGATTTGCTTTAGAATATACAAGACGAGCTTTTGCTAAGTTATAGAGTACTGCAACCCGCGGGTCGGGTACAGGTAGGGTACGGGTACGAAATTAACGGATATGGGTACGAACCGTTATACTCAACTTTAATGTTACCATTTAGTAGCGACATACTTGATCACATAGATGATTGGTCATTCTGTGAAACGATCAACGATGTATATGAAACCGTTCGAAAAAAATGATAAATACTTTCGTTTATTGCTACTTTATTTCATCTTGATATATTGAGTTTTTTGTGGATTTTGGTATATTAATTATGTCTGTGATTGATAAAGATTCAATTAAAAAAAAGTTAGATAGTGGTGAATTTAAGTCTTGTGATAAACCAACAAGTGCTAGTGCTGGATGGTGGCAGTCATTCAAACGTATTCAAGATGAAAAAGAAAATATTATTCCTTTTGTAATATGTATTCAATGTAAAATAATTCTATTTTACGATGCACAAAAAACTGGTTCTAAAACACTTAAGCTTCATCATGAAAATTGCAAAATAAGACCTGTTATAGCAACTAAAATTACAACTCATTCCACTAGTCAAAAATATGATAAAGTTTCGTCTGAACAGAAAAAAAAGGTATTAGATTCATGTGTAAAGTTTTGTGCATGTGACATGAGATCATTTAATACTGTCAACGGCCGTAGTGTTGAAGCTTTAGTTCAAACCCTACTCGATATTGCTCATTCAAGTACTCATCAGATTAAAGCATCAGATATTTTATCAGATTCAACAACAATATCTCGTCGTGTACAATCTGTCGCTCATGGTAAACGAAAGAACAATCTCTGAAGATTTATTTTACTTTTTTGTTTAGAAGAAAAAAAGAAGTTGATTATTACATTAAAAAATGATATCAATGATGTTAAACTATTTGCCATTACATGTGATTATTGGAAAAACTCGTATACATCGGATACTTATTTGACTATTAATATACATTATGGAAAAGATGGGAAAATTAAAAAGTGTATGTTGAAAACGATGATTCTTACTGCATCAAAAACTGGTGGTAAGTTCACTAACTGAAAATTGTTCTTGGAAATAAATTTTAGCTTACAAAATCACAAAGTTTTGTGCTAGAACAGTAGAATCCTGAATACATTTTTCCTTTTTAATTTTAATTTATCGATATTCACCTCTCAAAATTTGCAGTATTTTCTTTTATTATAGAAAATACTTGGAAAGCAATATATAATACATTAGAATCATTTTTATTACAGACAATGCATCCAATTTAATTAGTGCTCTAAAGTTTGAAGCTCATATTCGATGTATATGTCATTGTATCAACTTAGCAATTCAACATACAATTGAAAACTGTACAATCATTAATTTACTAGTTCAAAGTTTTCGTGAATTAGTATCGCACTTCAAAAGATGTGAATTGCAAAATATTCTACCAATAACATTAAAACATGATTGTATTACCAGAGAGAATTCAATTTTTTTGAAATGATGAACTCGATCTTGTTGAATTTTACACAAATTGAATCTATTTTAAATGATCGTAAAGAAATATTTTATCTTGACAATATCAATCGAACACGGTTCATTGAAATATGTCAAATTTTATTGATCTTCAAAACAGGTAGTGAAGTACTATCTGCCGATGATTCCCCGACCCTACATCTTGTCGTGCCATTTTGTAAAAAATTTCAAAATTCTTGTCAAGTACGATCAGGTGAAAGTTTGCATATTACGGAATTTAAAAGAATTTTATTGAATAAACTTGAAGACAAAATTTGGCTGTCTGAGTTGCATTACATCGCGACCTTTCTTCATCCAGAAACTAAAAATTTGCATGTTAGTAAAAGATCTTTTAAATTTAAATGAAAAATTCTTTTTTCTTTTCTTTTTGAGTCGTTAAAAAAGTCTGAACGAGATGAAGTTGTAAGAAGTGTTCGGTCAATGTTGAAAACATTGAAGATTGATCAACCAACAACTGAGCTCGCTTCCAACACAACAATTACATCTTTTCCGGCTGAAAAACAAAAAAACGTTCTCGATATGATGAATTAACTGTTAATGATGTATTGAAATCATTTAGTGGAAAAGACAGTGATCCATCAGATGATGAAGAATCTGATCAATTTGATGAAATCAATAATTATATGAAAAAGAAATTCGTTTTTCCAAAAGATATTGACATATTACAGTGGTGGCAAGATTATTCACTTATTTATAAACAGTTATCTCGTTTGGCTATGGCTTTATTATCAATTCCAGCTAGTTCAGCAACTAGTGAACGAATCTTTAGCGAGACTGCGCGAACGCTAGAGTCTCGGAGACAGTTATTAAGTCCTGATTCATTAGATGCACTTATATTTCTTCGTCACTGTTTGTGATAGTCATAAAAAGTATTGTTATTTCATTCTCATTTACTCAAGCTAAATAAAATAGCCTTATATTCTAAATTGCGTTTACACCTATGATGTAAATGGAATCAACTGTGAATATTGAAGTTACGGTTACGAGTAAGAGAAGATACGAGTAAGGTACGGGTACTAAAATAACTGGTACGGGTACCAAATCAACGGGTACGGGTGCGAAACTAACGGGTAGGGTACAGGTAAATAATTCTTCTTCGGGTCGGGTACGGGTAAATAATTCTTCTTCGGGTCGGGTACGGGTACGAAAAGTTGTGCCCGTGCAGTACTATACTAAGTTACTCAGTTGTTTAACATTTTGTTCACGTGCATTTGGTAATGTATTATTGATTTTTTTTTCTAATAAAATGCGAATATCTTTATGTATAATATCCATTTGCATAAGATCTTCATCAGTTGGATCATTAGCCCGAATACGATATTCCAATTGTAATTGATATAATTCATGTCGAATTTCGTGATTCATTTGTTTTTCTTCTTCCTGTAACAGAAAAGTTAAACTTGTCTTGAAGTCTATCCACCAATGTATTGAATTCATTATATCCAAATTGAGGAACACATTCCACATTGCTCGAAATTTTTCTTGAAAGTTTTTTTTTTTTTGATAACGTCGGGGTTACATATCCACCTTCAAAAAATTTTTTCATTTAATGTTGGACTTTCTAATTTGACTATTAAACAATCATGATCAGAGAAACCAGCTGGGACATAATCTATTTTTGGATATTTTTCTTGCCTATTTCTGAATCAAAAAATAAATCAATACGACTATGATAATTCCTTGTTTCATCATGAAACGAGTAATTGATCTTTCGAGGGTATTTAGCACGAAATAATTCTGTTAATAATAATGGGTGTATGATTTCTGTTAGCTTTTCGTATGTTATCCTAAATCTCCTGCACACTTTCTATTGGTAAGCGGGAAGATAACTACAGAAAAGTGTCTGGTCTGTATATAGTTCTGAGATATCACACGTAAAAGGAAAACTGCCTACCTGAATAATATATCCAGCAATAAGGAAAATGATAGTTGAGATGTAGGTAGTTTAGAGTTTATTGATGATAAGGAAAAAGACAAGATCATAGATATACGAGTAATAATAAAAGAGAGGAAAAATAAGGCTTATAATAGGTGAGGGGACGAGAGAGAAAAGAGATGTTGTTCAGAAGGATGAATGATAACAACAAGATAATCAACTGACTAGTAATGATAACTAATGAAAGCATATATATAGGAGAGAGAGAGAGAAAAAAAAATAAAACGACAGGAAGACAAATTATATATGGAAGGAAGGACAAAACAAAATGACCAAAGGACAGTGACTAAATTAGTTAGCGGCAACATAGTGTCATCTGTTGACGCTAACAATTTCGTTTCAATTCCTATCATATTGATTATTTGGTGTACAGTCGAAATTCCCACCAATTAATATCCATTCAGATGATGGTATATATAAATATAAATCTTTGAAAAATGTACATCGTTCAGTAATTTGTATTGGAGCGTAAATACTAACGATTACAATTGGAATTTGATTGTATGTAGTTTTGATGAAGACGATTCGACCATCAGGATCGACATCGCTGTCAACAATTACGTACTTTTTCTTTATCATAATTAATGTACCTTCAGCAGACCAAGTGCCCATGCTGCATACTATATCGTATTCTAAGAATGAATTTTTAAAGGTATCAAGATGTTTAATTTTGGTCATGTAGAGTTCTTGT
>CAJNOL010001273.1:28166-71533 GCA_905250125.1 Rotaria sordida | reverse complement strand
TACAAAAAAACAGATTTAAGGAATTATAGCCTTCGTTTTTTCCATAAAAATTGTTCTGACGGATATATACGTCGTTAACAGTCAAGTGGTTAATTTCTTGAAAAGTGTGTTTCATTATTCTAGTTGAATATGCTTTTGAAGAAATATTTTTTTCAACTAATAGAATAATATAATATCGTCACTCATTTTAGGATTAACGAAATAGTTTAGACAATGAACTGAAAATATGTCTTGAAAATCTAAATTAAAACAGGAAACATCAAGCATTAGGGAAAATATTCATCTTGAGGATGTTGGTGTAGGCAATTATTCTTCGATCACCCACACCCTCCATGCCAGATTTTATTTTACTTATTCGCAGTTATTTTAGTTTCGTTATTTTTCCTGTTGCGAGAAACGTGCCCAATCCTTTCTGTTATCATCTTGTGCTTCATGATTCATTCGAGCGATATTTCAATGGCTTGTGCAATAGAAAACACTACGGATAATTGTTAGTACTCGTCGAATCTACTAGATCGGTCAAAAATACTATTGCTTCATTTTGCGAGTGTAAAATGAAATACAGTTTCATCCCAGGTAATTGCTTTTCGATCTTGACTGCGTCCCTGAGCGTCTATGACTTATGCAACTTGACACGTTGGGACGCATCAAAAATGCAACATTTTCTGGTTTGTGAACGCGTTTACAGTGAATAAACGGGTCGTGACGTGTTTCTTTTTCGTCCTCAAAAAAATTAAAAAATAAACATCACTCTGTGACAGATTCGAATCGACGCACCATAGTGAGCTATGATATAACATTCAAATCCTATGAACAACAGAATAATAATTTTTCAAATCACAGCTTGAACGAAAATTTGAATACACGATCAGTCGATTATGAACCGAACACAACTAGTACTGAGGTAAACACAGCTCGAACTTATTTCTATGTTCATTAATCGCATCATTAGCTCGTATAATACTACTTGTTGCAACTTTGCAAATAGACCTATTATACTTTTAAATTACTTCGTGAAATAAATATAAATATATTCTTGATGTTTAGAAAAAAATTTAAATAAAGAAGTAAATTTTTTATATTAAAAAGAAGTAGAAATTACAGGATAAAAAAATCTCCCTCTGTAATGAATAAATATATAAATATGTGATTTAAAGGCATTAATTAACATTTTTTTTTCTTACTACTAACATCTCAATATCCAATGTTAATAAAAGGCGAAGACACTAGAACAAAAAGTATGTGCAAATATTATTGTCTGTGTAATTTTTTGTGATTATGATATCAAATTTTTTTTAAGTATCTGAGGGAAAATAAAGTGTTAGGTTTTTATTTAAGGATAAACTATCATTTTCATTTAACTTTCTTTATTCTTATGAATAAAATATTCATCTATCTTTTTCTTAAAAGCATAAATTTTAAAAAATTGTTTATCTGTATGTTTGTAAGTAATAAAATTCGGTAATGTTTTTATCTTTATTAGATAAATCTAAGTTTCATTTCGAGTCATTTTATTATAGAGCACAATAAAGATAAGCTGACAACTTTATTTGCTTCTAAAATATTTAAGAATGAGCAGAAAGTAGATTATAATCTTAAAGTTGTTGCCCACTTCATCATTTATTTTCTAGGCAAACAAATAAATCTTTTGAATATGACACTTTTATTTCCAACTATTTCATTTTATCGGAATTTCACAAGTGTTTTTTTAATGTAGAGCAAGACATATAGTTTCGCTGAAAAATTAAATATTTTCAATAAAAGATCTGCAAATAACAATCTATTATCATAAGTGTACTAAGATGCTAGAGAACTGAAATGTAGGAAGTTGCTTTTTGTTCGTTCCCACCGCATTCAGAGCTCCAAAAATGTTGCATTTTGGATGCGTTCACAGGCGTCAAGTTGCATAGCTTGTAGACATTCAAGGACGCTTTAGAAGTTTAAGCATGATTATATGAGCGATAAAAAGAATATCATTGAGTTATTCTAATTTCAATTAAAATAGAAAGATTTTCATGTAGCACCTACTAATCAGATCTTTATTGTAAACTTAGATTAGTTTGTATGATTCTGAGTCTCTGCACACAGAAATAACAGAGACAAGATCATCATTATCGATTAAAAACTTCAAGAGATACTTGTGAAAAACTATCCTGCTTAAAATATATATCATAAAGAATCATTTATAGAAATATGCTTCGGCTTCTTATTCTTGTTCAAATGAATTAATAGAAAGTTGATATGTTTATCTAAATGAAATGGAAAAGTCTTTTTTTTTCAGCTACTACCTTCTAAACCTAATAGAATTACATAATAGAATTTCCTCCAATCACAATACCATTACAACGAAAAAGTAGCACGTTGGACTCGTGGACGCATTTTCGCATAGACGCAACTTCCTTTTCAAAGTATTGATCCCCACTAACTAAACTATATAACTATATGTTCAACTGCGCTTCCGCAAATTCGACGGATAGACAGAAGCATCCAGTGAAACGCGTTTTAACCACTCTGTCAACTAAATAGCTTTAGTGGAAGAGACATAGCTTGTTTCCACTATTAAATGTGATCAGAGGCATAGAATGATATGAGTGCGTTCCAACGCATTTCATAATAAAAGGTTAAATACGTTTGTATGCGTTTAATCTAAAAATATACTGCGAAACTATGAAGTTTCCCTAAACGAGTTCGTGAAATACAGTGATTGGTGCATTTAGATGTGTTTTCGTCAAGCTTTCATATAAAAACGCGTTGGAACGCCAAAGATTTGCAACATAGATGCATTTAGCTGCGTCTAAAATGCGTTTCATGGTTACATGGGCATTCTACAAATTAGACAATGAGCCGGTATATAAAATACTTCATCGATCTGGTCGAACCACATTAAAAGTGCCATATGTTCCAACATCAATAATCAATCAGTTGCTACAAGCCTATCACGACAATCTCACAAGTGATCATTTAGGTAGTAATAAAACATGGCATAAAATCCATGATCGATACTTCTGGCTTGGTATGCTTAACAAAATTAAAGAATATGTACTCTCGTATACCAAATGTGGACAATTTAAGTTTGTTAGAACGAAGCTTGTCGGCAAGCTACAACCAAATTGAACTTCCAACTGGAATTCTGAATCTTATGAGCTTGGACTTTATTGGACTTGTCCCACAATCATCTAATGAAAATAAATATATTTTGGTATGCACAGATTATTTGTCACGCTATGTCATTATTCAAGCCACAACTAATTGTATCCTCAAACAGCAGCAAAATTTCTGGTTGAGAACATCATTTTGCAGTATGGTACACTTAAGTAATTCTTAACCGATCAATGTACTCATTTCATGTCTAACGTTTTCAAGGCAATCACATCAAGGTGTAGTATCAATCATATTACAGCAACAACTTATCATCCTTAATGTAATGGTCTCACAGAGGGATTTAACGCTACACCAGTTGACCCAATCAGCACATATGTATATCAACGATGGTCATATAGAGAAGGTACATGTTTCATGGATTCGGCTTATTCTATAGGAACTTTTATTACAAATGCAAATATAATCTACATCGATTTTTGATAGTATCATATGGGAAGAAGGTGACAAATTCTTCTCGATTATGTTAACATGTTAATATTTATGATGATGAGTGGGACATTTCATCCTGTAATGGGAAAGGTGTTACGAAGTATCCGAATCCGCTGATATCATCTATTCACTTTTGCGCATTCTTCTATCTGTTGTGCTTTTTCTCCTCTCATTACGTCATGTTCTCTCTTAGATCTTCTTGTAGAACGCAGTGTTGAAAACCTATATATAGTCACTCATTTTTCACAATAAAACATATGTATATATCGAATACAATTATCTTTGGCTATTATCCAATAGGAGTGATAAGGGTTCAGAAAGGATCAACTTCACCATTTATTATTTGGCTCTTTTTTTCTTACAGTGCGTTCAGTAGAACAAACTCATCCCCTTAATTAATATACAGTATGTAATTCCAAATTTATCTGTTGATGAATCCTTAAGCAATGTTCGAAATGATCATCGTAGATGTCTTAGAATTTTAAATCGTCTTATACTCACGTTGAAGATAGTTATACAAGTTTCAAAACATCTGATAGTCTTTTTAGTCAGATAGAAACATGTTATGGTAGCTCTAATTCACCCTCACCGTCAAGATGAGCGATTGGAAGACAGATCATATTGAAAAAAAAATAAATATATAAAAACAAATGATTAAGTTAGAAAGCAAGATAATTGATTATCAAGAGTTAAGAAACGTATGAGACAGCAAGTCGCTTGCCGAAGGTCTCAATGTTGGATCACGAGTAAGACATAACCGGAAAAAATTTTGAGCTTCTGGCGAGCATCTTTCAGGTAGATCACCTGATGGTTTTGTGCCCTGAGCTAAAAAAAGCAAAATAAAATACATTGTATGTAATATATAAAAAATGATCTCACCAATGATGATTAGAACAGCATAAAAATTGTCTTCAGATAACCATGGTGGTTTTCCTGTAGCCATTTCATATAGTGTACATCCAATCGACCAAATATCTGCCTTTTCTCCATGCCCTGTTTTTGTAATTATCTCGGGTGCCATCCAATAGAGTGTACCTGTAAATAATAATTTTAGAACAAATAAAAGAGAAGTGAAGCTATTTTCAATCGACCTTCCAGCGACCCAAATATTTGTTCTACTGAATTCGTATTTGGATTTTCCATAAGCCTTATTGCACAACCAAAATCAATCAGTTTGATATTGCCATATTTATCCAGCATCACATTTTTGCCTTTAATATCTCTGAATAAAACAAATATATACACGCTAGAAGAGCTATTTTACAATCTTTACCGATGAATAACACCCTCATCATGAAGATAAGCAACACCTTCAACAATTTGCCTTGTATACTTTTGTAAAACATTATTAGGAAACGGACCAAACAATTTGAGCATATTGTCGACTGTTCCATTTGGAACATATTCCTAAATGATTCTTATGTATCATCATAAGATCAATAGGATTTTATACCGTAAAAATTTTTACCAAACGGCTATTTTCAATTGAGATGCCATAAAATCTAAAATTTTTAAACGGTCTATCTCAACAAACAGGATAAATATCACTATTTCATACTTGACAACATAAGGATGATCGAGTGCACGAAGAATATAGACTTCTTGTACCCATTTAAAATCGCCACAAAGTCGTTCACTGTCATCTTCGTCAAGTTTTATTTCTTTGACAGCAATCATTCTTTTGGTCCTTGTGACATATAACGAAACAATACCATATGACTATGAAAGGAATTTTTTAAATGAATATTCTTTATTATTTTCTGTACACTTACTCCTCGTCCTATTTCCGGACCTTTGTGTGCTGTTCGATAGATTTCATCACAATCAGTGTCACCGAAACATGGTTTCATATTGAAATCGTCATCATTACCTGTCGAATCCTTTGCATTACAACCTATAGAAAAAGGGTTTTGCTGAGCAAAGATAATATCGAATGTGTTCCTCTACTATTTAAACTGTCATTAAACATAGAAGGACAAATCTAGTCTGTTTGTTGATTAATTTTGGTATCTACTTTACGTATTTATTCAGATGTAAAATCTTAAAAATACATTGTGATAGAATGAAGAGGAGCGCCACCCTCCCTCCATTCTTTTCAGGTCTTCTGAAAAACAACTAAAAACATACAAATTTCGAGTAGCAAACAAAGAAAATACGAGCCGTCATATTATGTTGAGTATTTTCTACTCTTTGGTCACAATCAAACGCCTCATATGTCTATCGTCATTCTAATTGGGAGAAAGTTTCGAAGAAACTCTTCCCCTCTAATAACAAAGATCAAATATTGAAAACATCATTGAGTTGATTGATTTTATATTTTGAAAAGTATACATTTATTAGAGTTTTTCTTTAAAAATTGATGTCGAAAAGAAAAGACGTTTTTTGTTTCTATTCTTTCTGTAAGACACCCAGAAAGTTAAAAGAAATTATCAAGTACTAACTCCGCTATATTTAAGTTATGAAATAATAATCATTTTAATTAAATGTTATTTCTAATAGAAACAATAAAGATTAGGAACTTGAAAAACTCCATTCTTTGCTGATTGATCTTTTTCAGCTACTATTAAATAACAAACAGAGAGCTTGTAGAATTTTTTTCTTCCTACGTTAGGCTCTTTTCTGATTTTAATATAGTTGGCCAAAGAGAAAAATGAAAAGTAGTCAAAAAGGTTCTTATAATACATTCCTTACGAACAACATAGAAAAGTTTATCTTCTTTATTATTTAGTTAGAATATCTGCACACATCTAACAAACAAATATACAGTATAGGTTTCTATTTGAAAATTTACCTAAGTTTTCATTTGTTGTTATAGACAACAATTGACATGCATTTGATTTGGAATTAGTAGTAGGGTAAACGTTTGATGGAGATAATGGTGAATTTATTTGTATATTTGTATCGTAACCTAAGAAGAAAATGAACAAAATTACCTTTTATGTATGATCACAGCACATTTATCAGAGTCAAGAAACGTCATTAAAGTCTTCTATTGTAGAATTACATACCAGTAATATTATTAAATTCTAGTATAGTAGATAATGGATACGCCTTTCCAATAGTCGAGGTAACTGGAATTTTTGACTCTGGTGATATATATGCCGCATCACTAGATTGTTCTACAAGAGAAAAATGAAAAAAGATCACAAGGATCAATCATTTGTTGATAATCACATGTAAAAAACAGCTTTGAACTAACTAAAGTGTTCTGTTTGAAAGATGCATTATTAGAAATTATTAATAATTCTTGTTAGTTAGATTTTTATGTAAGAAAATATTGTACTCAAAAAAATATTTATGATAGTAATTCTCAAAAAAGAAAGACAAATAAACAAACCTGAACTAGTTTTTTCATCTGTCGATGATACCAATAGAACATCAATGGGAATCTTCGTGTCGACGGCTATAGATAAATAGAATAGGATTAAATCAATATCAAATCTCATCATATTTGTTTACTCGTACTTAAAATTGAATCTTTTTTATGTAACATCAACGAAGTTGAATCTTGTTTATTTGCAATAGGATTGATGCTCAAAGTTTGATAGTTAATGTCGGATGGGGAGACCCCGTTATTATCTAAATTTAGATGTAAAGTTTGAAGAGAAACGAAAAAATATGGTAGTAGTATACTGACCAGATTGAGTCGAATCAATGCTCTTTGATACTGATAATACTGGTGCTGTATCTAAACAAACAACACATCAATTTGAATATAAATATCTAAGGCAATTGACTCACTCAAGCAGTGTTCCTCTTCGTAAGAAGGCACTTGTATATTATTATTCGGAAGACGATTGGAAAGTTCTCGCTCATCGTAATCTAGAGAAAAGATTAGACAATAATCGTTATGAAATACCAAAAATTCAACTTACAAAGCATTTGTTCAGATGTTACTTGGCTATTGTTCTTTATTGACCAAATAACTTCCAACTCAACACAGTAATCAGTATGAGATTCAACTGATGATACATTTGACTCTTCATTATTGATGATATTAGGACATTGAAATGGTTTAAATTTATCCAAATAGTTTTGTTCGAGCATAACATATTTGCAATATTTTTTATTGTAAACATGAATCTCGTAGTTATAGGAATGAAGAGTCGGTAATTGCACTGAAGATTCTATGTATGCTCGAATATCATCCATTGTCGGATTTTGACTGAATTTCGTCAAACTAGGACATTTAGTAAGATGTGTTGGATGATTTTTGTGAATTACAAATGTATCTACCATGTCAATGTTACTATTTTGATGCAACGCGTCAAATGTCGATGTAAAACTATTTGTCTTCGACAGAAGGAAAGAAAAAAAAACCAAATATTTTCTCCTGCTACAGAAGTAGAGGTAAAAAAGAGGGTCAGATCGAAGTTTTTTCTAGTCATGAAAGAATCAGCAAAAAAGAAAAACTAATACTTCCTTTTTTTTTTGGGAGTAAGAGAAAGAAAAAAGTAAATCCTTTCAACGAGGGTAACGCATACACACTTACCATTTTCGATTCGGCGGGGGTCTCGTAGATGTCAAGCAGAACGCAAGACCTATATTTTTCGTTCTGTCATCGTTTTCCTCGTTACTTAGCTAGTCTACAATATTGATTAACATGACAGAGCGTAAGAGAGAGAAAATAAGCGATATTTCGTTATGCTTGTTTAGAACAGAAAAAAAACGCCAGCTGCATCTCGCCTTCTTTTCGACCATCAAAAGGTGAGAAAAGAAGAAGAAATCGAAAGAAAAAAAAACAGTAAAGAGAAACAGAATTTCAATAGTAGCATAGACCAATCTACGACTGCTGTGTACATTAAAGAGAGCGTGTACACAACGCCAATGCGAATGCTTCCCAAACAACCGCAAATCGATCTCCTACATCAGCTAGTTTCCATGCAAAAAAACGAAACTTTTTTTTGCAAAGAACCTGGCCGGATAAGAGGTCAAATATGGCATCCCCAGATTTAATTCTAATACATATGTTACAGTAAGCACGAGAATTTAGTTGAGTTTGGAATGCACGAACATATTTTTAAAAAATTCTCTAGACAAAATTCTTTTACAATAATAACAAAGTTTAACAAACAATATGATGCCATTCACTTGCTCAAGTATTTCATAAAAAAATTGCCGTATTAAACACAATAAATAGAAAAATAGTGGATAAGAATTTTTATTTATTTTTTTATTTTACTAGTAAAACCAAAGTAAGAGATCTTATTGTGTACATTTAGTTTTCTGATCTCTCTATCATATTGATTGTATGTATGATATACTAATTAGTATTTTTTGTTATATTCAAACCTTGTGAGTATGAGGATATAAAGTAATTGGTTGTTTTATGATAATTTATTGTGTCATTTCGTAAGTATTTATACGATTTCAGTCGCATTTACTAAATATTAAACTTGTGCATCATGTGTTTATCAGTTTGAATCTTACTGACAGATGTTCGTTGCTATAAAATATACAATGATTAACTCTTTGATACCGTGCGTGGTATATGTACCACTTCGAGTATTTCTTAAAATTTGGGGATGGTACATATACCAAATCATGCAAAAATAAGTACAAATAGTCTATAGAGTAATTTTCCTTTGTTAATACAAAAAATTATCAGTATTTTGAAAGTGTTGGAGATATTCACACATAGTGCATTTAGTATTTTCCAATATTACATAATGGATTTTCTGCTTGTGTTATCATACATTCTGTATTGGAATTCTCCCTATACGTTCTATTAAAGTATAGAAATCAAAAACGAATGTCTGTTGCGAGGCCATCAACTAGTTCACCGCTGGGTTTATCTGCTAGACATTTTCCATCACTTGTACCCTCGACTGCTCAAAGAAAATGTTATGTATGTTCTCATATAACAAGACTTGAAAAATCAGCCAAATGTACAAGATATCAGTGTGAGAAATGCGATATTGGGTTATGCATAACTGATTGTTTCAAAGCCTATCATACCTTAAAACATTTTTGATAATAATTTTTGATTAAATAAGCATCTATTTTCACTTATATCAAAAAATTAATTTTTTTGAAAAACGCCGGCACCAAAGGGTTAAATATTTTAGTCGGTTAGTTTACAGTAAGAATGAAATTGTTTGCTTAAAGAAATAGAGGTGATTTAGTCACAAATGGCACAAAAGTTTGTACTTATACTTCTACCGTGAGCAAAATATGTTACTTCGTGATATGCTTGAAGCTTTTCCTCTATTACAAGTTATTCGAACGTTTAATGCGGTAGAATATTTCACATAGAACAGAATTTATTTATTTGTTGTGAATTTATTTCGTCAGTATATTTTTATTTTTTAACAATAAAAGTTAAAGGACGAACATTTAATGTTTGAGAATATTCTCTTGAAGATAGTATTTAATTACTTCATTTTCAATCAAACAATTCAATATCAACAAGTCAAAAACAAATTAATAAAAATCGACAATTATAACATGATGATAATGATTATCATCAAGGATATAAACATTCACAAGCAGATGACATTGAAGTTTTCATGTTTTCTCAAATATTTCTTCACTCTTTATTCATCATTTTCAGTTCTTCGTACGAACAAAATTACAAGGATTAAAACTTTCGTTAACTATTTTTTTATTTTTATTGAGCTCTATTACAGGTTTCCTTCGCTAAGATGAAAAAATTTTTTTGGACAGTTAAATCGAATGCTCACAGGTTTTTCATTGAAAAAATTTAAAATTCCATAATAAAAGCGTGTAAACGAGAGCAAATGAATACATCAGTGGAAAACATTTTTCACAAATTTGTAGTTAATTTTTAGCCAGTTGAACTAAGTGTAAGAGAGCTATAGTGACAACTCTCGTGTTTTATCATATGAGAAAACAATTTCACAATGATTATTAAAAAAACTTCATACATCTTTGTTTATTAGTTATATTCAGTAAAACCACATGTCTAAAGATTGCAAATCTAGTACTCTGTTAATCTTCAAGAAAATGACGTTCCACATTTTATCGATTTATTTTCAAAAGCTAGACAATAGAAGAACAGTTGTAAAAAAAAGGATACTATAGTGTTTCGAGTTTACACAATTTTCTAGTTTTGATTTTTTCTATCTCTTTGTTATTTTGTAACATCATGCAATTATTCAAATTGTACAAAATATTCCGCATATTCTATTTGATCTCCTAACTTCCGTTAATAGTTTGTATGCATTTAGGACTTTAACAAATATAAGACCACATGGAAAGAGACTAACATCAACTTGTAGAACAGTTTTTATAATATACTACAGGTCAAGATAAATTTTAGCGTCTCCAAATACGAAAGTAAATTCTGCATATCTTTTAAAAAGATGTTGCCTGTTATGCAATTTATAAAAAAACAAAGTTCGTCTCATACAGCATCAGCAATGAATTAACTGAGGTAAGAAAAATAAACTCAATAATAATAAGTGATTTCTGAGGTATTGATAACATATATCTTTAGTTTGAATGATTATGGAGCTGTATTATTTAGTTTCGTTGAATATTGAGATTGATTTAACCATTTCGGGACAGAAGACGCTTATCAACGTCCTAATCTTTTTCTCAAAATAAAGAAACATAATATGCATCGAAAATCAGTTCGATCAGACAGAATCGGCTTTCTGTCAGCTTCTCATTGGGTTCTTTTTAGTATTTCTAAGTTACGAAATAAATACGAATAGACATAACAAATTCAATAAGCGGACAGTGGCCTATCATGAGTGTTGGTAGCACGGTTGAGAAAACTACTAAAGTAAAATGAAATTAAAAAAAACAATTTATATACAGTAATGATTTTATAGATGTATTTCAACATAATTACTATGCTATTTTGCTATTATTCGTGTTTGAAATTAGAATGAACAGGTCTAGCAGATGACATATAATAGATGGCCAGCGTTTGCGACTTCTGATTATGGCTATCTAATGTATTTTATTTAAATCTGAATACTTAATAGAATACAACGACTAATGTTACACATATAGGGTGTGGGTATGGGGTGTCCAGATGATCTACTATTCATGCATACTCACGCTCACATCCGCACACTCACAATTCACACCCTCACCCCACCTCGACACACTCTCTCTTTATTCTTAAAACAAGATCTTAAAAATAAATTCACATATTTTTCTTTTTTCTAAAACTATTTTAAAACGAGTTCATTTTCTATTTTTCTAAAGCAAAAACTCCAAAAACAAGCTCATTTTTTTTGTCTCAATCAATAACATTATTTCTTATAAACAAATTCAAATAAAGCAAGTTCATTTAATCTTATTAAATAATTATCGATTTTCTGCTTAAAAAGCTCAAACGAAATCAAGCATATTATTTCTTATTCAAAACATTTAAGACGAAAAGGGAGGCATATTTTTTATTGTTTTGTTCTTAACTTAATCTAAATTAGATTAACCTCCGTTCACATTTAAAAAAAAAATGACAAAAAAAAAACTTAAAGACAATTCCAAAATTTACATAAAATAAGAAATTGTACAAAAACAGATTATTTATTTATTTATTTTTTCGTTTTTATTCATTATCTATTTGTATGTTCTTCTATGTTTTGCTTCATTCAGATTGTTAATTCGCTTTTTATTTAATTCACATCCACACCCTATAAGACCGAGGAGATAAGGGGGAGCGACATCCAAATCAGGCCATTTTTGGAGGATGTCCTTTATGTCAACATACACTCATTATTATTCCCTACACTGAATAGTCTAGGATCTGCATAACAGTCATTAATTCTTTTGTCTGTGTGTCTGTCTATAACGTGTTTTTAAAACCATTGTCTACTTTATGGTACCGTATTGTATTTTTGCGTTCTGGTCGTCTGCGATTCTAAGATGAGAAAAAATCCATTTCTCTCATTATTTTTACGTGACTTCTTATCTTTAGCCACAGACTAATTGACATTTCGCCTTACTGCTCTACATACTACGATGTGGACTGACAGATACAACATAAGTGATCTCATTTATACTTAAAATAATTTCATCGTGATGCATATTTAATCTAACAGAGATGGCGTTAAATATCGTAGATTATATTTAATGACAACTATAGTAAAGCACAAAGTATCAATTCTGTCTAGGTACAAGTAAATCAGTATCCAATGAACGTTACTTGTGACTAATATTCAGCTGACGAATTAATTCAACTATTGGAATACGTCTTCGTTCATTGTCCTTCAAAGTATACGACTTCACAAACTGGTGTCCCTTATCTTACATAGTGTAGTTTAGTATTACTGAATTTCTTCTTTGGTGAAAAAGAACGAGTAGAGACACAATATATCTCAAGTTGTTTGCGTTAGATTGTCGGTCCTTCCACATGTTAGTCATCAATAGGTTATCTTTTTTTGTCTCCTTGAGAGAATCAAAATAATTCAACAACACATCAGCAGAAGCCCATTAAATTTATCGATAGAGGCTTCGTGAACAATCGTCATGGTTCTACAAACGTTAAATCATATTTACCGAACAGTTCATATCTGACATAGTCGTTTTACTATTTTCTAGATTCAAATAACGATATAAGACTAGTCTATTGAATGGCCATAAATCGAGTGACGTCCTTCAGAATTCCGATCAGCACTTCTCTTAATCGCATTTTAAGACAAAATGAATTCAACTTGTCTGTTGTATTTATGACTCGATTGACTCATCCTACCTTTTGGTCAAAATCAAACTATTCTGACATGATAATACAGGTAACAGTGTTGTTCTTCAAGCAAGGATTATTGATGTTATTATTTTACATTTTTCTAAATTAACCTTACGATAGTAAGGAATATTCACAGTCGCTTATTGCTAATACAGCATTTCCAGTACGCAATACATCCATCGTTAGACGGAAGTCTTGACTTGATAGTGTGAAAATTGCTTGAAAAAAATGATGTCCGACTATTAGGTTAAATACTTACTGGATCCAAAAATCTATTAGAATTAACGCTCTCTATAGAGACTGCGTAGTAGTGTAATTTCATTATGCTTACGAAACTTTTTTGTCTGAGGCAGAATTGTGAATGCATTATCATTATCGTATTCTGGATCTATCTTCGCGCTTCAAATCCAAAGACTTTTCTCGTGCTGTTCATTGATAAGATAAGCCAGTTTTAGCGTCATTTTATAACTCAACTCTGGTACTTTCTAGACCAAAGAATTCTGTCTATGCAGAAAGGATTAGATTCAATACAATCGTAATCGAAAACTAAAGTTTTTTCTTTTAATCATAATCGGATTTTGAAATAAGTGTTCTGAACAAATATTTGACTAGAAAACAGGAGAACTTTTCTACGAAAAAGATTCGAATAAAGATCTTTTTCTCAATATATCGCTCATTATATTCTTTGAATTGGTTCGGAATAAGTATTTATCAAACCTTTTCTATTCTAATATCTGTCAACGTCAATTCAATCTGTGACCAGCAAGTTCAGTAGGTTTAGTTGTAATTTACATGAACTAACTGCTTAATATATGAGTAAGTGATATCAATATTTTCTTATTAGCAACGAAGTATGAGTACAGAAACACGCACATCGCTCACTCGACTAAAGTATGACGACGGTATCGATATCAACAATCAAACAGTCGAAATAGATCCCATCGAACATATTCGCCGATGTACATTGTACAAGAATATTGATATTTGGTCATATTACAAATCAATCTATCCTAATGTGCGTACACTTGGTGATGTATTAGATCATGGTCAAGCTCTTTCGAAAGATGGTCCATGTATAGGTCTTGTTCAATCGGAAAATAAAACAGAACCTATTCGTTGGTTGTCTTATTCAATGGTATCAGAAAGAGCACGTTACATTGGTTCTTATTTATGGACAGAAACAAAACTTATTCCTATGAATTCGAAAGTCGCCATAATGTCAGTCAATAGACCAGAGTATGTCATTGTTGAATATGGTTGTTATATGTATGGTTTTATTGTGGTTGGTCTCTTCACAAGTTATGATTCAAGCACAGTAATAGATTCACTTCGAAGGACTCAATCTGAAATACTCGTTGTCGATAATTTGACACGAATTCGATCAATCGAAAAGCAATTGCTCGAAAATGATCAAATCAAAGAAATTATTGTTATGGACGAAGTACAAAATGGTGAACATAGGAAAATTCGAAGTTTTTCATCTATTTTAAAGGCAATGAATAAGACCAATATACGTCCACGACCCACCGTTGATCCAAATAGTATTTCTACATTTCTTTTGACAAGTGGAACAACCGGTAAGAAGTAGCATTGCCTTTTTTGTTTTGTTTTTTATTCAAATAGATTATAAAACTCAATCGATAAAGTTCATCTAATCAGTTTCATTTTCCAGAACGGGATTGTTTTCTTAAAAAAGTAGTTGATTTTTTCT
The DNA here is from genome assembly GCA_905250125.1 of Rotaria sordida. Classification (NCBI taxonomy): domain Eukaryota; kingdom Metazoa; phylum Rotifera; class Eurotatoria; order Philodinida; family Philodinidae; genus Rotaria; species Rotaria sordida. The sequence goes on along the minus strand of CAJNOL010001273.1, from coordinate 56,567 downwards.
TGACTCTAAAAGATAACTGTGAAAAATTATTTTCACACAACGGTCTAAACTCGTTTTGATGGCAAAAAGAAATTGTATGCAAAATTAACTATGACGATGCTAATTATGTTGTTCTGCATTTATTTTTTAATACTATATAACTCACTAAAAAGAAAAAACAGGATTAAAAACATCTCTCCTTTAATGCTCTGATCTATTCTTTCTTTGATCTTTTCGGAATATAAGCAGTTTACATAGAGAAACTATTTAATATCTATTGTAGGTGATCCAAAGATTGCCATGTTAACTCACGATAACTTCACGACAGGAATGAAGTCTATAGCTGATCGTGAAGGTCGAGCCAATATCTTAATGAATTCCAACGATCGACATTGTTCGTTTTTACCTATGGCACATCTCTATGAACAAGCTGCATTATTGCTTATGCTTAGTCATGGTTGTCAAATTGTTTTTTGTCCAACTCCTGACAAACTCTTTGAATACTATGCATTCGTGAAACCTACTCGTATTTATATGGTACCTCGGATTTTGAATAAGGTATACGATAAAGTTATGAATGAAGTCAATAAAAATAAAGTGAAACGATTTCTTGTCGAACAAGCATTACGTAAAGATGAATCATCACTCCTTTCACGTATTATTTTTCGAAAAGTGAGACAACTTTTTGGTGGTAAAGTGTCAGTAATGTTATCTGCATCGGCACCAATTTCACGTGATGTATTACATTTTTTTCATATTGCATTCGATATTCCAATCTATGAACTCTTTGGACAAACAGAATCAACTGGTGTGGGAACGACTACACACGTAATTGATAAGTCATGTGGAACAGTTGGAACATCTTTATGTACAGTTGAAATCAAACTAATCGATGTACCTGGAACAAATTATCGAAGTGAACATAATCAAGGTGAAATCTGTATTCGTGGACCTAATGTTTTTAAAGGTAAGTTCTATTTTATCAGAGGAGACTTTTCTGATCTTCAAAAGCTTCGAATAGTTTAGTGAGTGAATAGTATCAGATAATTCAAATGCATCGTTTTTTTTTTCTCCAATGATCAATAGATTATACAGAAGTAGATAAAAAGGATCAATTGTTGACCGGCTGTTGTACATTTGTTAGAAATTTCAAATCCTAGATAGTTTTCATATGGAGAGTCAATGTCAAGTATTTTCATATACTTCTAAATTTGAACTTTTGGATTCTTTATTTATTTATTTTTGACTAGGTTATTATGGTGATGAGATAAAAACACGAGAAACAATAGGTGAAGCCAGCTGGTTACATACTGGTGATATTGGTGAATGGACAGCCAATGGTACATTACGCCTTATTGATCGCAGCAAACATATTTTTAAATTGAATCAAGGTGAATATATTGCACCTGAACGTCTAGAAGATATCTATCTTCAATCTCGATGGATTTCTCAAATCTTTATCGATGGTTGTTCAACGGAAACAACAGTAGTGGCCATTGTTGTACCAGATGAAGAGTATGTACTAAAGAATTTTACTTCGGCAGGAACAAAAACATTTGAAGAATTATGCAAAAACAATGAGTTAAAACAATTAATTATGACTGATTTGTTGCGTTTGGCTAAAGAAAATAAATTGAAATATTTTGAAACAATGAGTAATATTTATCTTCATCATGAACCATTCTCACAACAGAATGGCCTAATCACAACAACGTTCAAAACACGACGAGTAATCGCACGACAACGCTTTCAAACGATTATCAATTCGCTCTACAATATCAATGAAAAACAAAAATAAGCAAAATGTAAAAATAAACACATTTGTTATTCTACCCGTCATCTAATTCGAACTGTGATTTCACTTTTTCCCGTGAATGTAGTATAATTGAATGATTAGTTTTTACATAAGTAAAAAAAAAACAGAAGAAACTTGCTGAGGATTGTTTTTCAAACTTGTTTAATCATGATTTTAGTAAAAATTCTATCGATGATTTTGTAATTTTACATTCGAATCAAATTCTTTCATCACTGTTTATTGTTGTGGACTGTCTGTGAGTTCACGTTCAGTATGCGATCGCTTCTATTGAATGGTAGATACTTGTTCCATTGTCTTTGCAATTTCTTCATTGATCGGTACCAAATCATCAGCTCCAGCTTTTTTTAACGCGTACACAGCTTGCACATGATTGAATTCGCCTTGTTTTAGTGAATCTTCCAAAGGCTCAGCCTCTTTTCAGATACTTTGTTTGTTTACTATGTCATCATATGTGACACATTCATGATTCAAGTAAAGTTGTTATCGATGTTGTTGAATGAAATTTTCTTTGTGTTATTATTCATAGTTTGATTTTAATGTTCAACTTTCAGATAACCAATTTTAAAGTATATTATCGTTCAGAACTTTGTCGAAATCAGAGAAATTCTCTTATAACATTGTCATGTCTGTAATTTTATTTTTTATATTCATTGTTTGAAAAATTCTATGGTTAATTCTGCTGTTCAAAGTTTACATTAGCACTCCTATATGAATTTATTCATCTATCTGACAATTGAGTTTTCTCATCTCTATGGATTTTTGTACTATCGAACCTTGCTCAATCATAGATTTTATATTCTTAACTTTAGTGATCTATATATGAGTGTGAAAATTTTATTTCGATCTAAAAAGATATCCTTACATTTGTAATTTGACGAAAAGTAAGTTTTATTTTTTACATTCTTATCTGTAGTTCTATTCATGTATGTAACTTTCGGATTACACGTGTCTCATATGTCTAAACATTTGTATCAGCGGCATGAATCAAACGATCTTTTTCGTATTTATCATCTTCGTGGTTTGATTTTCTTATCTCACTTTCGGATGCAATACTTCATTGACATACGATCTTTTATAGCGAATAAGTAATTGTAAAACTATTTATCGAATTCTTTCTCCAACTCAATGCAAATTATTTCGAAGTTTTCTTAATGTTTATTGTATATTTTACATCGATTTTTTTCCTGTCCAACGCCTTTAGCTATTCTCTTCATGAAGCATCATAACATTTAGAAAAGAAAATGACTTAGCAAAATGGCTAATTAATATTGTTTCTTGTACATAGAGCTTGTTGTAATCAATGCACTATTATCGAAAATCTAATTCTAAGAAAAAATTCTCAATCTATCAACGATAAAGAATAAAGATATTGGGAGACAATGATAACCAATAGAGAAATTTTCTAGAGAAACTTATAGAGTTGAATCTAGTTTGATTATGTAGTAGAAAACAAATGTAAATTTCGTAAATGATTGAATGATAAAACAAAAAACGATTATATTACAATTCACTATTGATCGTTAAAAATAAAGAGTGTCCCAAAAGCTTCGATCCCTCTCAGTAAAATCAATATTATCTATATCCAACTTATAGGAAGGTATTGATCAAATTATGTCATTTTGTAGAGGAAGAGAAGAACTATCATTTGAAAAAAACATAGTTCGAAATATATATATTTATTGCAAAGTTATAGTCATTTTACTAATTTTGAGTGAAAATTTTTACATTGCATTTTTTCAAAAAAACAAAAATATTCTTATAATACTTGAAGTGAAATATTATTTTCCAGACTTTTTTATATAGTTCGATAGTGTTCGTCAAGCTCTACAAGGATATGATTATCAATAAGTTTGCTGATCCCGTTTCTGATGCTAAGCTGGGAGAAAAGCAGAAAGACTAATAATAAAAATCTCATATATCTTGCATTAAAGAGAGCATGCTTAACTTTCAATAACTTGAGTTAATCAACTATTGATCTGTTTTTGAAGCTTGGAAACAGTATTTTCACCTACAGTACGTAACAAAGTATCTGAAAATGTAAAATAATAGACTGAACAGTCGATCTACCAAAGTTATTGAAAGTTAAGTATACTCCACAATGTATCATATGCCAGATTTTTATTAGTCTAGCTGATTTCTTTCAAGTTTTGTATTGAAAAGAGGATCCAAATTTTTTTGGATATCCATATTCTGGTAGAGTTTGTCGAATTTTACCGAATCATATAAAAATATATACTGAGACAATGTAGAAAATCATATTTTGACTGACGTTGATGACTCAAACATTGCAAAAACTTTTTTTATTTTTTCAAAAAATACAACGTAAAAATTTTCACTCAAAATTAGTAAAATGACTATAACTTTGCAATAAATATATGTATTTCGAACTGTGTTTTTTTTCAGATGATAGCTCTTCTCTTCCTCTACAAAATGACATAATTTGATCGATACCTTCATATAAGTTTGATATAGATATTATTAATTTTACTGAGAGGGATCAAAACTTTTGGGACACCCTTTAGTCACTCTTTTAAAACATCAATCGTTTGTGACTGTTGTAATTCTTCTGCTCATTATCCATTGATAATGTATGAAACAAAAAAACAAAATATTTTTTTTTTCTTATAGAGTTAGAGATACGATCATTAATGTGTTCCTTAGCTTCCTTGTTTTTTTGCGTACCCACGATGTCAATGTTGCCATGAAAGATTTTTCTTTCTTTTCTACTTCATTACATACAAATTTGAAGTATGTTGTTTTTTATTTGTAACTAAAAAAACAATCTTTTATAACCTTCTGTGCAATACATACGCATAGAAACTTTTTCATAGCGTCTATCGAGAGAAGCAAAAGAATGAATAATGAGAGTGAACTTTACAAAGCATGCTGCAATGGTGATTTGAAAAAAGTGAAGAGTCTTCTAAAAACATTATCATTAGATGAAATTAATCAATTAGAACCAAATGGCTCAACTGCACTTCATGCTTCTTGCTATTTTGGACATCCAGATATCGTTAAAGTGTTACTTGAATGTGGCGCATCTCGAAGACAACTCAATAATAACAATAAAACACCTGAAGACGAAGCTTGTAATGAACAAATCAAATTACTTTTCCGACGATCATTTAACAATGCAAATGAATGATTTATCTCGGAAAAACCTGATTTTGAATGGATGATAACTGGAGCAGAAGGATTTCAAACAGCTTGTGATCATATTTTTCTTAGTAAAAAATTTAACAATTTAGAAGAAGCAAATAAAGCTATATCTAATGTTACAGATTTACGCAATATTCAAGGAATAGATCAAATCTATCATTTATTACTTAAAGCCGAACAAACAAACGATATAAAATACTTGATACGTGCATATACAGCTGAAACGGATTTTTACAAAGTATTGAATACTTGTCATGCTCAACTTTCCTCTCGTAGATATACAGAAGAAGAAAGAGAGACATGGTTTGTTAAATTTGGTAAAACTCTTCATAAATCAGAACAACTTGATAAATATAGATGGATGGGCACAACTTATCGTGGACTCTTTGTAACGAATAAAGATCTCGATCAATACAAAGTTGGTGATTATATTGTAAACAAAGCATTTCTATCAACATCAAAATCGCGTCAAATTGCTGAAAAATTTATTTCTATTTCATCAACAGATAAATTAGCTATTATTTGTGTGTATCATTTGAAAAAAGATGAATATGTACTTGATATATCATCGATATCGGAATTTCCTGAAGAAGAAGAAGTACTGATTTTACCAAATGCATGTTTCAAAGTTGAAAGAATTAACAGACAAATTTATCCGATTGAAATCGAATTATCATCCTGGTAAAGATGAATAAATGCTATTTTAGATAATTATTTATATTTTCTCGACCTTCAATGTCGATTAACAGTTGATCATTATATTTATCATTTACGACAATTTGATTAACATTCAGTGTGTTGGTCTATCTTCTAATATTTTTATACTATTAGTTCATATTGAATCATTCCTTTTTAACTAGTGAGTCATATTTTATTATTAATAAAGATGAGTTTTGATTTATTTTACTGAGAAAATTAAATATCATATTTATTTTTTTTTCCTGATAGATAGGACTTCGTCGGTAACTTTATTAAGAATGAATGTTCATTTATCGTTCTCATTACTAACATATAGAGGTTTTTTTTTCTCGTTATAAAATAGAGTTATCATTCTAACCTATTAAATAAATACTGAACAACTCTATTGCTAAAAAGGAAACAATACAATCGATGTTAAAAATACGAAGAAAAAGAAGAAGCTAGACATAATATCATTTGAAATATTGAACGTAGCAACACTCAATGTCATGAGTTGATGTCTCAATTATGTCCTCGCAACAACGATCAGTGTAGTAGTAATATTTATTCTCAAAATATTGCTTGTCTTGTATGCAATTGTCTGCAATATAAAACAACAGTACTGTATCAATAAGCAAGTACTCTTTGTAATGTCAATGTTCAAAATCATAAGAATTCTATTTGTGTTGTCCAATGGACAATTGTTGACATAGTCAATTTTTGGATCATTTCTTATTTTCCAGTCATCTCTGTTAGTGGGATTGTGAATAATAATTAGGTATTGTAGAAGGGTATACTCTATCCACTCAATACATTTTAATTCTATTCGTGTAGAGAAACTTGATTTTGTAGAATATTCAATATGTTCTATTAAATGATCAATTCAAGTTTTCATTTGAAAAAAATTTCATTTGTTATTTATATTTTTTTCTAAGTGGTATGTCAAAACTGCTATTCATTCATATGTATCATTCGAACTCAATGCATTGTGATAAAAACCAATAAAATAAATCCTCTGAATAGAAGAAAAAGTTTGCATGGCATGATCATCTAATGTTTATCTATTTATGGAGAGAGCCCCATTATTATTCATATTAGAAACTATGCATTATTTAATTCATTCTCTATGATGATTGCTACCAGGCAATGGGAACCAAGCATAACTTAATGAAACATAAAACTAACTAATATGAACCTCGGCCAGAGTCGAATATTGATTGTGGTGGTTCTAAGTTACATACTCCCTAGTTTCCAAAGTACTAGACCAATTTGAATAGACATTATTTGATAGGGTGTGGGTGTACATCTTCTATTACCCACACCCTACCGGGACTTATCAATAAGTTCTTAAGCATTTTGAGATAAATTCCGTATAGTTCTTCAGTAAATACATGATATGAGTGAAGATAAGGGTGTGAGTGTCAGTGTGCTGAAATATCATCATTATAAATAAATCCCAAACAAACAAGTCCCGGTAATCACTGTTTAAATATTGTTATGAATAAAAAATATGACATGAATATGAATTGGTTTTTTTTGTCGATTGTCATTTGTTATTTTATTAGCATTTAATTTAATGTCAGGTTAATTCTCAAACTATGTTCATGTTTCACACCCTAATCAGTAAACATCATTTTATGAATTTTTCAATCTAATCATGTTTTTTTTCTACAAAATTATCATATCGCCAGTTTCCTTTTTTGTTTTATTTCAAAAGATAAGTTTAAATAGTAAAACTAATGTAAAGAATGTTCTTGTGCTTTTTATTTCTTCTATCTCTCTTTAGACAAATAAAATTGAGGATCTTTATTCATCAACCTCCTATATATGATCTCAATTCCAAAACAAACCAATGAAAAAATATTGTGTATATTTTTTCAAACTGGACGATATTCAAAGTAATTAGCTTAACAAAGCATCATTTATTGAAATGGCGGTCGCATGCATTTAACATACATACATATATATTCTACATACGCATCGTGAAGAATTATAGAATAAAATCAATCATGAATTATTCAACTTTTCAACTACTCGATTTGCCTGATAAGATGCTTATTGAAATTTTCAATAAACTCACAAGAGTCGATGTGCTCTTTTCAATTTTGGGTGTTAACAAACGACTTAATCGATTGGTATGTGATCCTACTTTTACTCATTTTCTCGATTTAACAATTAAAGCATCATATGATGAACGACATTCTTTGCCTGATGTTATACTCGATCGATTTTGTTTATTTATATTACCACGAATTCATAACAATATTCAATCTCTTCGTGTTGAACCATCGTCAATGGAACGTATTCTTCTTATTTGTGATTATCCTAAACTTCATAAATTAATTTTAAATTCAATCAAACCTGAAGCTTTTCTAAAATATTTAGCAGGTATAAAATTTGTTGATATTGAAATACAAACAATTCAATCATTGTAAATCATTCTTTAATTTTTGTGCTTAGATGATTCAACTATCGTACATATCTTTAAACGGATTACACATCTTGAAGTCTCTACTATTGAATATTATAGTCATATGACAATACCACAAATGGATTTGAATAAAAATGGATATGCACGTCTTTTTTCTGTCTGTCATCATTTAACTCATTTGAATATTAATGGAAAATATCTTCATTTGGATACATGGATGCGACAAAATGCTTTACCATTGACTATGTGTTCATCATCAATTATAGTCGAATTAAATGTTAATGTAAATACGATAGATGATTGTTTGCGTCTACTCGATGGTCGTTTCAGTCAAATGAAAATTTTGAACATTACTATTGATTCTATTGAAGCTACATCATTGAATATTGCTAATCAGGTAGAAAAAAAATTCTTTCCTTTAAAATGTTTTAATTTATATGTTTCTTCCTTGCTATTTTTTCTAGAATAGTCTACCTAATTTGACAACATTTGCCTTGTTTTCAACTATGCCAACAGAAGAATATGATAATTTGATAGTACCATTACTTCGACGAATGCCGAATATAGAAGAACTAACTTTATGTCTCGATGTTGAAAATCGATCAACATTTATTGATGGTACTGTTCTTCATAGAGATATACTTATTCATATGCCACGAATAAATATATTTCTTTTCAATATTATAACAATTGATCATCATGTTGACTTGAGTCATTGGTTTAAAAATGATGATATTGAAGAAACATACATTATCGATGATGGACATCCTTATATTTATTGTCGTGTTGATTTTTTTACAAATGGTATTGGTCGATTTCGAATAGCTTCATATCCATTTCATACAAAAAACTTAAATCTATAATCTAAGAATATATAAAATTACAAAAGTATTTTCTTATTTGTTTAATAGTTGGTTTGTTATTTTTCTTTTTCATAAAATAAAATTATATGATTCATTGATTTATTTACTTCCTAATAGAAATCGTTGCGAATGTCTGTTTAGATCTTCACTACTTCCAAACATTTATTCACATACTCATATTTGTTCTCTTTATAGTAATAAAGTTTGAAATTGATTTTGATTATTTATCCTTAATGAATGAGAGTGTGGGTATATGTGTACGTGTGGATGCAGATAGAGAATGACAAGACCCACATTCATTCTACTCGAACTACTCATTCGAGATGTTGTCATCTTATAGTAAACAGAAAAAAACAAATTTTTATGTTTTCTTCTAAAATAGATTTCGAACATAGTCATATCACCACAATGTTATTGTTTGTCATACCATGGTAAATAAGTGATTGAAAGCAAGAAGAATTACTTAAAGGGAAATAGGAATAGTTACTATGTTTTTTTTTATTTGTCTCAATCATTTGTGAACATTTATCCCTAGAGAAAGTACTGAGTTCAGGGTACCCATGTACTGAGAAAGCCTTAGCAGGGTAGCTAATATGAGTACTTCGAAAATTCTCGGTAATTATACTGATGTAGGTACTGCAAGGGGTACCCATAAAAGTACGCTCACTGAGCAAGTGCTGGTATGAATACCCGCATCTGTAATTTTACTGAGAAAACTCTACAGGGTACCCTACATTTGTCACGTTCTGCGTAGCGACTGTTCATTCACCGTTTTCTTTTTCGCGCACGGCTCCGTATACACAACTGAGCAAAACACAAAAAATTAATCTGCTTTCATACTAATTTTTCTAGATTATTTCTTCACTATTTCTTGACTATTTCTTAGTTGAGAACATTCCGATCTTCATCGTAGATTAAGAGCGGACTATCCTGAGGTGGTCTCATGGATACTCGACCAATTCAAGTTCGGTCAGATCTCGACATTTGACCTGTTGAGTTTTCAGAATTGAAAAACTTAAATATAATAAAATCGAAAAAAATGTAATGAATCGCTTTGAGAGAAAAAAATGCAAAAAGTGAAAGGTCAGGTTCGCTTCTGAACATACTGAAATTTTGGTAGTAGAATACCTAAAAATACTGTACGATAGTACCCAATTGAGTATCTGATCAGTATCTTCAAGTACCCAGTTACTATACATTTTGTAGCAGGGTACCTGCTAAAGTACCATTTAGATACTCGAAAGTACCTATAAGTACTTTGGTACCCAAAAGTTCCTGTGACATACTGGTAACAGGATACTTTTTCGGGTACCCTTAACTCAGTATATTCTCTAGGGATGGATAATTTTTTTCTCGGTGTTATGTTCTATTATTCTTCTTATATTTGCTTTGCCGTTTTACAACATGAGAATAAAGAAATTAGAATAAATAATCATGAATTTATTTCTTGAATAATAATCACAGAAAAAACTTTTACAATAATATTTAACAAAAAAAATATACAATGAGTGATGGAATGCTTTTGGAGTTCGTCAATTTAGCCTAGTCCATATTAAGTGAAGCACTAATTTGGATATATCCTACACCTGGTCTTTTTGTTCTTGGTCCGGCTATCGGATTTATTCGTTTGCATGTTTCAACTTTTTTCGCTACACTTTCGTTGAAAGATTTGACGCTCTTTTTTCTCAACCTTATTGGTAAAGCGAGACAAATCTCAATAGCGACACGTTGTAATGCCTTCAAATTTTGCAACATTTCATTCCATACGTCGATACATAACCAGAAATACACATTGTTAAAACAACAAAAGCCTTTAATTGTTAATGTAATTAATGAAGGCAAAGCAGATAAGAATTCAAATAGCAATTTCAATCTCCAATTCTTGAAATCAAGATCGAGATGATGAATATGATATTGCAGTGTCAAAGGTAGATACTTTTTACTTTGTAATTGATATGGAGTATGATCAACTTTTACACCATGAAAATCCGAGGTTATACAGTCCATTTTAATCAAACGAACGGCCAAGTTACCTTATAAATTTCTGTTTCGTGAAAAATAATTTTTACGAGCATTTGTCATTAGAATGATTCGTTGAAGAGAAGAATGACCAAATGCAGTTTCGATCATTTTATTACCGATCGAGTTTGATTTTAAATTGATTAGATATAATATGAAGTTGATCAGTCGAGATAGTTTGGAAACCTAAATAAACACAGTAGCATGTTTTATTCCGATTATATACTACATAACATAATATTTTGTGACTTAGCAAATGTTTTTTTTTTGCTATCTATTTCATCACTTTCATTCTTTTCTTTTGTAGGAAAAATAAAGATCTACTGATTGGAATCCTCACGATTATCTCTACTTTGCCGAACATAAAAATATTTGAACAAAGTGTAGAGAATGATTCCTGGTGCTTTCTGATTCAAACAAAGCATTTTTTTTCGCTCTAAGATTCTAAGTGAATTCTTAATTCTCAGCACTATGTATTAAAATTTTATCTAACCTCATTGATCATACTGAGACATTGATCTTTGCACTCATTTCCATAGACGATGGTAAGTAATTTAAGATTAAGATATGTTTCAATTGGAATAATAACATATTCAATGCGAAGTGACGTAACTTGATTGGAAGAACAGTTGCTCGGAAGAAAAGGCATTTCATGATGTAATGAATGAATTAAGATTGTAGAAAGATTGAAAAATTTCTTGTATATTAAAATATTCAAAAATACTGAGAATCAACTCGCCCGAGAAGACATTCAAATGTTGAACAAAAACCTTTATTGTATAAATTTAGATGATATATCAATATTTAAATAAGTCAAGGGAAAATTTTTCTTTGTTCTATGTTTTCGAAATCAAATATAACTATATGCTACAAAAATATTTGTATTCACAAGAATGGGAAGCAGAACATCACATTTTATATTCATTCGGTGATCTGAAACAATGAACGGTTGATGATGAATACAATATATAGTTTCTATTGGCTAATAGCAAAAAGCAGAATCAAGATCATGAGAGTGAAGGTTAAAGATCGTACCCGCTTAGTCGTACAACTATGATTCTGTTCACTTTATGTTATGACAAAAGTCTATGTTTGTGATATAGTTTAAATAAGTAGACGACCAAAGATATTCGAAAGCAAAAGAAAATATTTTCTATCATTGACTTAAACAATTTTATCAGCGTTTTTTTCCGATTCCGTAAAACTATGTCGAGAAGATATAAATTATACTTATTTCTGTTTCTTAAGTAATTCCGAATAGTTATTAAAAGAAGTTTGTCAAATGATTGTATTTTTTTCTGATCCTCTTCAAACAAAGTATTCTCTTTGTAAGTTAGATAAATAATCTTTGCATTAAATAGATGAATTTTTGTTAAAGAATTATTTTAAAGATTGATCGAATAGGACACGATATTCGACATGAAGAATCTTAAGAAATCACGTGTTATTCAATGTCAATATATTCATAAAACTTAAACATATCTAAAATGTTTCTGCTACTGCATTTAAGAGACGTATTGGAGACAACTAAAATGAAACATTTGACATTTCTAATCATATGTCAAAATAAATAGGAAATAAAATTAAACTTTTTTCTTACAAAATCAAACTTCAATTTCCTTCTCATGATATCAGATCGTTTGATTCATCTTAGAGTATCGTTTAGACAAGATTTAGAAGATGAACTCCTATCAATGTGAACCATAATAACAAATCTAAATGTAGTTATTATTTTGTGTTCTAACCATTGATAAACAAATATATAAGCTTTTCTACTTATAAATTGCATAATGAAAAGCTGCTGTTACAGTTGATTTGATAACCATCGCTTCGTATAAAAGTATTTACATCATATCATTGAAAGAAGACATGTTCTATTTTCATTCTTACATTCAGTAGAAAAAGATTGCTTTTATTATTCGAATAAAAGAAACGAAATACATCGATGAGGAAGACCGAAATGTTTTCTTGAAAGAAATCATTGTTCATTCTTAATATGTGAGTATGAAACGTGACACACTTAAATAGTAGTCTCTACTATTGGAAACATCATATTATGTTTTCAACACTGTATATCTTTGTAGAACCGAATTAATAGACTGTTTCTCGAAAGAGTTGTTTGGTTAATTGAGACTTAAAATACATAGGTTTTTTGCGGATCAAGCCAGGAATATCACCTACTCGGCTCGGTCCGATATGAAAAAATGCGACCAGTTCCAGCTATGAACTCCACAAGCACTGTTTTTATCTTTATTACCTCCACAATGAAATTTATTTATTTTTTATTGTGATGATCGAATCGATGTATGTTATCGATGAGAAACAATTAATTACTCAAAAAGAGATTTTTATTTCGACAAAATCGAATCGAATTTTGATAAGAAAAAAATTACAAGTATATATTTTAAAATCAAAAAAGTTTAGTAGAAGAGTCACTTGGACATAAACTCTTGGCAATCTGAATTCTGTCAACATATATGATGAGTGTCAAAAAATTTCTATGCTCCTTTGTATGAACTGTTTGATCAACATCGCCATGGTAAATATCGTTTATCTTGCAAAGGAAGGTTGTGTACTGTTGAGCAAAATTAACAGATGAACTGCGCATGATATATCTGAACGAAGAAATTGAATATTTAAGTTAGACACAATATTGATATAGAAGTATGATAATATATAAGCTATTCACATCAACTTCTAAATACAATCGTCAGGTATTTTTTTTTTAACAAGAAACGAGTGTTAAACATCTTGCTGAAACTTATTGACATTGTTGACATGAATTTCTTCTGAAGTTTAATAGTAACCAACGGAAGAAGTATTGATTATTATACATAGAAATCCATCATTCATCTATACGCTCGACTTTATTTCATATGAAAATAACAAATCATGCAAAGTAATATTTCGAAATGTGTACTATAGATGAAAATGAAGATCTTCAATCAACTAATAGTAAAAAATTTGTTCTTCTGTATCGAGCCCAAATAAGAAGGATTTATTCCCCAAAAATCATAATTGACCAATAAAAGTCATAGAATTTAAATCAAACGTGCTTTTTTTGTAGATTTTATTAATTGTTCTATCGAGTATTTTAGCTTGTACAAATTCAGACTTAATCAAACTTTTGAATTAAGGAAAAGATAGCTGATTATGGTTAATAGAATGGATATGCATAAAATATTGACGATTGTTCAAGTTTATTTCTATTTAATTAATATTAATACATTTAGTTTTTTAGATATCTTACTTGTGGACACTTTAATTATACTTTTCGAGTTTGATACTGTTACAATTCAGAACAATTTGAGTTGAGAGTCATGTCAAGAGTGTTAATAAGTTTCAGCAAGATTTTGAACGTTTGTTTCCTATAAAAAGTACTTGATGATTGAAGTGATTGTATCTTTTTTTCTCGTATCAATAGCATCGATATTTTTCATACGAAGAATAGAGAAAGTTGTATTATATGGCGAAATGTATGACTGATCAATTATAGTTCGTTTAAAAATGAGAAGAAATCTTCTATTGATCACATTATGAACGAGAATGTTGTTGTTTTTTTTTACTGATTCTCTTTTTCACCAATAATAAAAATACATAAGCATATCATTATTAGATGAAAATTCTTAGAGTAATGATTAATAAGAACTTTCTAACGGAATTCTTTGTTAAAATAAACCCTTGATCAAATTTAATCAATGCTGATGTTGATCTTACTTAGAAGAATAAATTATGTATTGTCTTTATTCCTTTCTTTCTGATTTGTAATCCTAAACACATGGCCTACCAAGAGATTATCTTGATCAAAGAAGCGCATAAGAATAGTGATGAAAAACAGAAAATGATCAATCTATGTTAGTGATGATGATGATGATGATGAAGAAGTGCAAGAAAAAGTTCGATTACTATTAGAAAAATGAATAATCACGAAGACGATGAGACACAATCACAGATACCATTGCTTAATCATTCTTCTTGGTATTTATCTAATACTTATTTTCATCCCGATGAACATTTACCTCCTGATCATTCATTATTAATCGTTTTCGAGAGTGTCCGTATTTTAACATGTATTTGTGCAGTATTAGGTGTATTGACCAATCTTGCTCTAGTAGGTATCATTGCTAAAACATCTTTTCGACATGTTAGTTATGGTTTACTGATCATTATAATTGCCTTATTCGATAGTATACGTCTACTATCGGCAATTTATTATTATCTTTTATTTGCTAATGTTGTTCAAATCAGTGCAATTACTGAAACAATTTACCTCGCAACTAATCGTTATCCAATATTTGTTGTAAATTGGTGTAAAGTAAGAAAATATATCATTTAATTGACAGATCTTATTGAATATTTTTCATCAATACATAATGAAGATGTCTAGGAGAATATTTCTTTTTTCTGAAAAATGAATCATGTTGAAAACTTTTCTCTGTTAAATAACGTATTGATAGAAGCAAATGATTATTGCTTATCTTTTTAAATTTTAATTCAAAAATTATTCCCAGAACATTGTTTTTTATAATTCGATTAGTTCGAAGTAATTGAAAAACAGAATTTCTTTTGAAATATTGTTTTAATGAAGATCAAACAAATTGAAAGTAAATATGTTCAAGTGAGATCTTTTTTTTTTTTGAAATAAGAACATAAAGCATTTTCCTTTGAAAAGATGAAATAAATGATCATTTTCTTGAATTTGTTCGTCTGAACATTGATTTGATGGTCTTTTGAATAATTCGAACTAAATTAGACAAATCTGATTTTTTTTTCTTTGTTTGAAAATGGAAATCAGTTATGAGGAAAGTTAAAATCGATTTGTAATTATTTTTTAATTTGAAGGTTTTAATGGCAATTGAACGTTTATTAACAGTTCGTTATTGGGAACATCATACACATTTAGATTGGCGTTCAAAACATAAACGTAAACAATATCGTCGATTTGCTTATGCAATTATTTTTGTTTTATTTGCTGGTCTTTTAAGTCAACATCCAAATTATCTCTATAAACGTTACCAATCAGTTCGAATTAATTATAATCGTTTAATGATTGTTAATAAACATAATGAAAATTTTTATTATGGTTATCATCGATTTAATTCTAATCTTTTTGGTATTATGTCCTATTTAATTCTTGATATAGCATTGCCAATCTTATCTGTTTTAATTGTTAATATACTTCTTTTACGAGAAATTAGAAAATTACCATCTTCATTACAAATTAAAGTTAAAGAATCAATTGCAATTTTATTCTTTTTATCATTTTTATCAATGACAATTATACCTCGAGCATTAATTGGTTACTATAATTATTATTCATCAAATAAAGATTATATTGTATTAACACGAGTTGTTATCTTCTATTATGTTTGTTTAGGTAATTATTTTTTCATTTTCATTTAATTCAAATTTAATCAAAAAAAATCTTTGTTTTTTTTAACATGGAAAAGGCCTTGAATATTTCAATCATGGAATAACTGGTTGTGCATGTTTTCTATCTTCGGCATTACTTCGTAGTGAATTGAAAAATATGATTTGGACTAAATATATGGCAGCTAATGTTCACTAAAAATAAACTTTTATCAACGTTCTTCTTCATCGTTTCATATTCATTTTTAGTTTAGATCGCTTTTCTTTCAATTTGTATTGGCAAATCAAATTAAAAATAATCAATTCGATCTGTTTTTTTTTCAAAGATTTCATTCTGATCAGTATTCATTCCTTGCTTTTTATCTTTAATTTTTGTCTTTGTTTGTAAAAAAAAAATGACAATATCGTCTTAATTTGATGAAATAGTCTTCTTTAATAAATGTATGTTTCTATTTTGATCTTGCCGATTCTCATCTTCACGTACTCATGAAACAAAATAATGAACAGTCGCCTTTCCAACTATCACTTCATTGCCCAGACCAATCGATTTTCTAAATGTAAAAATATAGCGGTACGAAGTTTTCAAAAAAACTGTGTAACCCAATATTCTATTGAATTTAGACTCCTTTTCTTCTACACAGTAACACTGGTGAGTCCTCACCTAGTTAATTTCGTATATAAATAAAAGTATAAACATCAAAGAAGAATATGTCATGTCATCAAAATCACGATAATTTAAATAATATTTCCTATGATCGAACCCGGTCATAGCTTTTGGACCTATACTTATGACTTCGTCTTGACCTATATACCATTGTCGCTTGCCATCGTACTCATGTATATTTCTCAAGGAGAGATGTCGGCTCATCATTATCATTAAATTAATGTCAACAACAATACTTTTGTGTTATACGATCATAAAAGAGAAGTATTGATTAATGTTATGCTAAAACACAGCCATGCTCCTGACTGAATTCAATTCTTTTTGGTGTTGCATCAATTTAACAGTAGCTAGAATGCTTCTGTATTAAAAATATCATGAAAGACTATTGAAATTACTCAGGGATACGACTTTGCTTTAGCATGGCATTGATTAATAAAAACTGCAATATTTTTCTTTCAGAATCATAACAAAAGTGTTGCTCTTAGTATTAGTCTAATGGTCATGTTTAGTCGACATTCTCTACTCCTAAATGAAAGTCATGATGTTATTCTTCTAATTTGTAGTAAATAAACCAACAAAATTAAATAAAATAATAATTAAGGTTCTTTGAGACGATAGAACAAGGGTGGGTGTAGGTGTGGAGTGTGGGTGTGCGTGTACATGTGGGTGTGTGGCTGTGGGATGTGACTGTGGATGTAGATGAAGTCAATAGCCACATCCACAGCCACGCCCACCCGCATCACACACCCACACCCACCCGTTTTTGGTTTCTGTGTGTCCATTTTATGATTGATTTTAAGATTATTCGAAATCGTTTAGGGAGTTCAAGTACCCTTACAAAGGAAATATAAACCTGCAATATATGGCAAACCCTTTAAAAATTTATTAATGTTATAAACCATTTCATTAACCCTTCGTCAGTGGTATTTAAAAGTCATAAGCTTTTCCATTTGCCCTTTTTAGAAGGTTTACGAAAGCGTTTAGGAAAATTTTCATAAACTGTGAAAAAGGTTTTTTTTATACGTGGCTGTCTCACAAACACTTTAAAAGTGTATTGATCTTTAGATTTCTTTACAGTGCACAAGGGTACTTAATCGCATCGGTCATATATATTAAATGAAAGCATGTCATGTATTATTTCTGAGAATTCGAAAAACAAGGATTGCAGGATACTTCGAATAGTAAACAAAGACATCATACAATAGGTTTTTCATGACTACGCACGGACAATTAGAAAAGAATTTGCTAGCGTTGAGACTGTAAGAAATAATATTGCATACGTGTAAGTTCTATGCCAGCTATACTACTAAAAATGTCGGTCCCATCATTGAACATTTATTAATCTTCTTCTTATATTGATCATAAACAGTCGATCATCAGCAACCAAATATGGAATCAATTTTCATAGATTTTTTCTTACTGCTAAAAAATGTTCTGAACAAAGATAGGGGTGGCACTTTAAACTTTAAAGTTTAAAGTTAGAGTAACACACTTTAAAACTTTAAACTTTAATTAAAGTAAAAATTTTAACACTTTAACTTTAAAAAAAAAAGTTAAAGTTAAAGTGTTAAAATTTTTACTTTAATTAAAGTTTAAAGTTTTAAAGTGTTTCACTTTAAATAAAGTTTAAAGTGTTTTTAAAGTTAAAGTGCCACCCCTAAACAAAGATTTGAAGTACTGCTATAGATTAAATCCGGTTCATACGCGACGTCGAACAGTTGCGAGTGGCAGTCCTTAGGGGCGCTGACGACCGACTGCCAGTAGTCTCTGAAGGTTCATTTTAGAAAATCTCAAGAGGAAGGTCCGATCTTTCTACAAAATGGTCCTCTCTGACAATGCTACAAGCAAATTTTTTTTGGTATGATAATTAGTCTGTTTTCAACGATAGTTCTCAAAATTGAATCTAGCAAACAATGAGAGGCGATGATTAGATCGAATTCAGCTAAGAGCCAAGAGAGTCGAGTCGAAGAGCGTCACTTGTTGATATATTTCGATTGTTTTCATTATACAGCAGCATCTAAACAACATTATTCGATCCGCACACCACAAATCGTGTGTTCGTTTACCATGTTTTTAACGCAACGATATCCTTCCAGTAGAGGGTTAGCGACGCTTAGATCACGTTGTTTACAAATTATTTTGAATTTATTTTACACATCTTCTGAATTGTAGAATTTTCAGTTCTCGGCTTTTGTCAGGAGACGAATACCATACATTGTATTTTCTTCAACTTTTTGAAACTTCGATATACTTTTTCACGTTAATATTCAAAGGTAGAAAATCTTTACTTCTTGAAGCAATACAGAGTAACATCTTGAGTTTTAAAGAATAAAGAATAGCAACAACGCACACATAAATATGATCATACATAACAAAATTTGTTGGATATCCTTGACTTCAGTATTAATTTGAAAAACTCATCCATATTTTTACTTTAGCTGGAGAAGGATGTGGATATGAGTGAAAGCGTGCGCTCCTTCCACCCACATCTACAAACACACTCACACCTACAGTCACATCATTAATTATTTTGGATCTTCTCCTTGTGAATTTTCGGAATTACAATGGACTTGAAATTTCAGAATTAAAAAGGTACTTAATCATTCAGTCTAGGGCGAAGTGAATCCGTATTTTATGAACGTTACTTGCATGATTCAACGAACTCTAGTTACCACGATACACTTTAACATCCCCCCACCTGATGTATAACTAAGAACAGACTACTTAGAAATTTTTTAGAAAAAAAATAGGTCGTTCGATTGATAAAAGCTTCACATAAATTAGATATCAAAAACATAAAATCACGATAACATGTCTTCAATTACGTATATTTACAAAATAAAGATATAATGTAATAGCCCTGATGAAATGTTTTAATTGCTATACGAAATATTCTTTGTCGATTGCTGATTATATTTTCCTTCACAATACTTTTATTGCCCTTTGAATAGTTCTAGTGACTTTCAGGCAATAAATTCTAATAAATTAGATATTACGAATATCGTATTTTATATTCTTTAGCAAAGAAAACACTTAAACGGGAGTTAGCTTGAAGCTACTCTGTTGTAAGAAGTGTTAATAGTAATATTAGAAGTGGTATCTTATGATTCATATAAAAATAGGGAAGAATGAAAGAAAAACGAACAAGTCAATAAGATGAATAACAGCAATTAAATTAATAGATTCCATATAAAGAAAACAAGAAGACCAGTTGAATACAAGCAAAAGACATGTAAGTATTGACTAAGCGAAGATTGCCTTGAAAAAACTTTTAGTACTAGTTAGAAGGGGGAAACGACTGACCTAAGTGACTTTTAAATCATAAAAGTCAAAATAAAGTCACGAAAGTCAACGTAGGATATCTTAGGTTAGGATTCGAGTATTTCCTGAAAGGATTCGCTCCAGAAAACTTTCCAAAATAATCTAGCAACTTTCCAAGTAGAACTCGACGAGCTCTATCCAACGACATAATTCAATTTTCTCTAGCCCCGCCTCAAACCGCGAAAATCTCCAAATATCATCAGAAAAACGTGTAAAATGCAGACAATTCTGGAAAAACTTGTCACGATTCGCCCAGGAATGCTTTCCAACTTAATCATTGAGTTTTCAGGTAGATCTTGACGAGCTCTATCGAATTCACATCTTTGGTGCCCCATTCCATACTCCTCTCGCCCTCAAACCTTCAATCCGCTCTAGAAACCAGGTTTTTCAAATAATACCTGTCGCGATTCGCTCAGACGCACTTTCTAACGAAATGATTCAACTTTCCAAGTAGATCTCGACGAGCTCTATCAAATGAACACCTTTGGAACTCAATTTGATAAACCCTTCCCTTCAGAAACGGTCAATCACAGGTTCGATCCCTAGATTCCTCCTAAGACCTGAAGAGACTCGCCCAGAAGTACTTTCCAAGTCCAACATATAACTTCCCGACTGGATCTAAACGAGATCTATCGAATGGACATCATTCGAGCTTGATTCGATGCTCTCCTTCCCAGCGAAACGTGTAATCCAGAACCCAATTATTCAGTTTTTCAAGAAAACCCGAACCGATTCGCCCAGAAGTGCTTTCTAACTGAGATATATGGCTTTCCAAACAGATCCCAACGAGATCTATCGAATGGAGACCCTTAAAACTTGATTCGATGCTTTTCTCCTGAGAAAAACGCCTGATCCAAGATCCAATGTTCATTTTTTCATTAAAATCCGAACCGATTCGCCCAGAAGTGCTTTTCAACTGAGATATATGGCTTTCCAAATAGATCTCAACGAGATCTATCGAATGGACACCCTTACAACTGGATTCGATGCTCCTCGTCGCAGAAAAATGTTTAATCCAAGGTTCAATTCTTCAGTTTTAATAAAAGCCGTAAGAATTCGCTCAGAAATACTTTCCAACTCGGACATATGACCTTCTAAACAGATCTAAATGAGATGTATCGAATGGGCAGCTTTTGAGTATAGCCAGATGCTCCTGAGGAAAGGAAATCAATAAAAACTAGTCGAAATCCTAGGTTGTTCCGTAAAACTTGTGGGGTGTGGGTGTTGGTGTGGGTGTGAGTGTGAGTGTGGGTGTGGGTGAGGGTGTGG
This sequence comes from Rotaria sordida, assembly GCA_905250125.1. Taxonomy (NCBI): domain Eukaryota; kingdom Metazoa; phylum Rotifera; class Eurotatoria; order Philodinida; family Philodinidae; genus Rotaria; species Rotaria sordida. The sequence continues at coordinate 34,998 of CAJNOL010001273.1, read as the reverse complement.
GTGTTGGTGCGGATGTGTGGGTGCCGGTGTGGGTGTGGTTGTGGGTGTGGGTGTGGGTGTTGATGGGCGTGGGTTGTGGGTGTTCTATTCTTCAAAACCCACACCCACATCCTCACCCACACACCTGCGCCGCACACCCACACCCCACACCTACATCCACACCCAAACCCACATACTCACACCCACACACCCACACCCACACGCCTACACCCACACACCCACACACCCACATCCACACCCACATCCACATCCACACACCCACACCCACATCCACACCCACACCCACACACCCACACCCAGCAACCCACACCTACACCCACACCCACACACCCACACACCCACATCCTGCCTTTCTCAAGTTGTTCAATTTACAAAAAAAACAGTTGGTTACCATAGGTGGGCACAATAATATAGTTTAACTAGACGTTGAAGGTCTTGAGAAGGACACATTCGTTGTCGTTAAAACTTTCAGACCTATCTAATGATTATTAAATCTATCTATAGGTAAAATTTCAAATCGAAATCCTTCGTTTTAGTTTTTTCCGAAACGCCTGACTCGCAGTAAAAATTTCAGTAAAATGGCCATAACTTTTCACCAGTAGGCCATGGGCACGAATCCTTTGTAAGATTTTTCTTATCTCAATACGCTTGAATGAGATATGAATGAACTAAAATGGAGCAAAATCACTCGGAAATGTTCTCTCGTCAGTGTAATTTTCTTTCTTTTATTTAGTTCTCATGGCACGTTTAGCAATTTTCTTCGAGGAATTCAGCTGTCATATTATTGTTTTTTTGTTTACTGTCTTAAATTATTCATTCTCATAGTTGTGCATCGCCATAAGGACAATTCGAATTGGTTGATTCAATTTGATTTGTCTCTTTCATCATTTAATTATGTTTGTAGTGATCGTTAATTTTATCTGAAAAATGGAAGCTTGTTTACTTTGCTACTCTTCGTTTAATTGCATAACTACTCTAACTGTTCTTTTAACAGAGAAACGCAGAAAGTTAGTTTACTTTACTTCTTTTTTTATTTTACTTATTCCAATAGTTACCGGAGATTTGACAGAAGCAACAGAATGAAAAAAAACACGCTTTCCTTTCCCTTTTTCGGTTAGTTATTACCAGTATGCTTTGTCATTTTTCCGAGAAACGCCTAACAGTAAATCGGAGAAAGTTAGTTTATTTTATTTCTTTTTTATTAACTTATTCCAATAGCTGCCGAAGATTTTACAAAAACAAGAGAATTAAAAAAAATGCCTTCTTTTTCTTTTTCATTGCGTTATTCTGAGTATTGCTCGTCATTTTTCTGAGAAAAATCTAAACGGTTAGTTTTGTTTATTTTTTCTCTTTTATCGTTCAGTTATCCCGGAGAGTAATCGTGCATTTTATAACAAAGATCATGTAACTTAATCTCATGTTTTTTTTCTGATAATTATTTTCATACTTTGTTCATTTCTTCTGAGAGAAACGGAAAGGGTAGATTTGTTGTCGCTGTTTTTGTTCAACTATCCCAAAAATTCTTGAGTATTTTACAATGGATATTTAATTAGAAAGTTAATCTGAAATTTTTTCTTTATTTAGTTATTCTCTTACTTTCGTCTTGTTTTGTAATAGAGTTTGAATAAGAAAACTAATTTTAGTCTCCATTTCCTCATTTAATTTTTCTGATAGTTATCTAGCATCATATTGAAATGAATCGAATAAGTTAGTTTTGTTTTGCTCTATTAATTTCAACAATGATTGCTCTGGATCTCATGCGAGACATTGAATAGGCAAGCTCAGGTTTATTCTTTTTCTCGATTTAGATCTGCCAGATATTTGACGAAAATTTCATGCGAAGGATATGAGTATGGATGAGACTTGCGTCTTCAATCACAACCACACCCCACCCCACAATTCAGACACTCAGCAGACTGAGGCTCGCGAGAGAACCTCTCGAAGTGATAAAAAGCTTTTGGATTCGGACTACTTTTATCTTATAGATCCTAGTGAGTAGTGAAATACCCCGAGTTGATCTGTCTCCTTATTGCTTTGGGAGACAGTTATGACCGATTTACTGATTTTTTTTTACTTATGGTACCATTTGAGTAATAGTAGTAAATGACTGACTTTGGATCTGAAATTTTGTCTCCATAAAGAAGTCTGATAAATACTAGAATATCCTATAAGTTTCAGACAAACGAATGCATCCTTCTTGAGGTAATGGATTTTCAAAAATTGGCTATTTCTCGTACGAAATAAATATTTATCTTACAGGACAACCATTTTTTGAACATACACTATCTCAAGAAGGATGCACTCGTTTTGTCTGAAACTTATGGAATATTCTAGTGTTTATCAGACCTCTTTATTGACAAAATTTCAGATCCAAAGTCACTCATTTACTACTACTACTCACATGGTACCATAAGTCAAAAAAAATCAGTAAATCGGTCATAACTCCCTCCCAAAGCAATACAGGAACGAACCAACTTGGGGTATTTCACTACTCACTAGAGTCTACACGATAAAATTAGTCCGAATCCAAAGGCTTTTTATCACCTCGAGAGGTTCCCTCATAAGTGTGGGTGCGTCTGTTGGTGCTCCTATCGGTGGCCATGTTAGAGGGAATGTTGATATTCTTGCAGCGTAGCTTTTCTCTTCAACTATTCGACCAATTCCACTTATACCCACGCACCCATGACTATACTCAAATTCAAACACCGCAATACATCCACACCAAACATCATAAGTCGCATCCTCACCCAAACTCCAACACCACGAACACACCTAAATCCACCAACCGCTATACTTAAACGCCACATCAGCACACTCCATACCTATACTCACACTCGTATTCACAACCCTCACATATACAATAAACATCATTTCAGAAGAACTGCTGCCAAACAGAATCACACAATCTAAATAACATTTTCAACGATGCAGCTGATCAGATTTTACTATTAAAACAAAAACAAAAGAAATACTAAAAATATCCTTTATTTATATGTTAAGATATTACAGTGTATATAGATGCATTCGAATAGCTTATTACTTCTCCGTGTAGCTAGTACTATTTTTTTGTTACGAATATAAGATCAAATTAACTTAAGGTTCTTTTATGGAGTAGTGCGAACATACGAAGATCAGCGACGAAAGTCAATTTATCGATGGACATCAAAAGCTCATAAAATTTACCTATTGAATGATAATAGTATCAAAATCTATCAGCGTACAGTATTAAGTTACAATTAGTAGAACGAAGAATATTACCATTAGCTGCATAAGGAATCGTTTCATACAGTTTCTATAACAGGTATAATTGGAATTTTTGGTGAATAAATTGGTGTTTTATCCTTCATTCTCCTGTTAACACACAGATACTGAATATTGACATATTTTAAAGTACAAGACAATAAATACTTTACTATAATTGATTATTTTCACATTTGACTGTAACTAGAAACAATTCTATTTAAAACAATTTAGAGTATAGCATGTTGCTATGATATTCTGATACTTGTTACAGTAAAGACCTTAGTCGGTGGTTTCTTTTTAAGGGTGTGGATGTCTGAAGGTTTTGTTTAAACTCACACCCACATCCACCCACCCTTATCCACACCCCACACACTCCCCATCCGCACACTCATACCCACCCACACCCACACTCTTCTTTTCGATCAACAAATACGAACTGTTCCCATCTCAAGAATAAATAACTGAATTTTCGAACTGATTTCTTGGCATTCATCAAGATCGCTGATCGAATATATTCTATGTTTCATGTTGTAGTTTTTATAAAGTGGTTTTTGAGACATGGGTACACATTTGTACTAGGTTTCATATCTAGATATATCATGCGATATCAAATCTATTCTTTTAGATTGATATTGTTTTCTAATGGCTACCACATCTGGATATAATACGATTTCTAGACCACACCGCAAGTTGGCACTTGTTATTGGCATTGGTGACTATGAGAGTGGTGCAATATTACACAATACAAAAATTGATGCGCGTGATATGTCATCTAAATTGAATAGCATTGGTTTTATTTGTGATGGACCAAAATTAGATTTGACACACAAAGATATGGAACTCGCTCTAATTAAATTTAAACACTCAATAAGAGAAGGAGATTTGGTTTTGTTCTATTTTGCTGGACACGGAACACAATGGGAGGTATGTTTGAAGGGTTACGCATGTTAGGTGAGCCTCAATATGAATACTAGCAAACAAGGTGTTATACACATCTAAGTTTGTTTTTACGATTATAAGATCGTTTGATCTTTCTTGTCAAATTGTCATTGGATCTTTGACTAACGTATTTCTCTCTTTCTTGATATCTTCATATTTGCAAAGTCTATTGATTGTTTGTCTTTTAGGATCAAAATTTTCTTATAGCAAAAGATGATAACAATATGGAGACTATTAATATACACAATCGAGCGATTCTTATACAAAAATTTCTGGACGATTTCAACGATCGTCATCCATTTGCAACGATAGTTCTCTTGGATTGTTGTAGAGTATATCACTTACGTAATCCTCAATTAGTCGCAGCACTAGCCCGTGCAAAGAACGCAAATGTTCCTAAGTCAACTGCCTTAAAACAAATAGATGGAAAAGCCGGAATGTTGATTGCATTCGCCTGCGCTCCTGGAACAATAGCAAATGATGGAACAAATGCCAAAAATGGTTTATTTACAAAACATCTTTTAGAACATATTGGAACTCCGAATAAAGATATTCGAATGGTAATGGCTGCTGTCACTAAAGGAGTCAGGGCTGACTCAAAATTAGAACAAATACCGTCTATTACTGTTACAATATGGGAAGAATATGTATGTCTATTCGAACAAAATTCAGGTAAATAGTAGCATGATGTATTCGTAGAGTAACTGAAAGAAGCATCGATCTATTCTCTCTTTAGAAAAACATAGCGAAAAAGAGATAGCTTTACTTAAAGTCGAATTTAGCTCTAATAAAACTGTTATTATGAATTGCGATGCATTACTCTCGCTAAAAACATGTGGTTGAAGTCCTTATTAATAGAAAGAGTAAGTTTTCGTGATAAGTTATTTTCTTTACTGAAAATGAATCCTTTGTTTCAACTAGAAATAAATTTTTTTCATTATCATTTTAACTTTCTGTCGCTCTTTGATATCTTGAATCAGTTTGAATTTTTATTTTGTTTCGAACTCTGATCATATGTCATTCACATTAACCCTTTGGGGACGGATATTTTTCTGTACATTTCATCATAAATCAATCAACATTTCTATTTTCTAAAAGAACCTATTACCCATTACTGGATATCTGAATAAAATAACCTAATTACAATCCAAATTATACCAAAAAACTCTCTGATAAATGCTTTCATAAGAACTAATCTCATATAGGAATCTGTGTGTTTTGAAATGCTAGAGAATCACCATGGCCCCTGAAGGGGCCAGCCGTCCCCAAAGGGTTACGTTTGAATATTATAACACAATTATATAGTAGATAATAGTGACAGAATGTACAGTCCAGGACAAAAGTTTAAGTGAAATTAGTTTTTCAGTATTTTTTTCACATTTCTTTTTCGGTATATTTTTTTTCATATTATGAGGTATGGATCTGATTCAAATAGTGATGTAGATGGTATGAGAGGCCAGCTACACGATGTACTATAGAACGAGACTCCGTCTACCTATGTGGATATTTTATAATAAAAAAAATTTTTTTCTATGAAAAAACAGTATTAGGTACTTTTCAGTATTTCGCATTCCCTAACCAAGAGATTTATGCTAAAATAAAAGAAAATTATATCAGTCGATAGAGCATTTCACGCTCTATCAGTTTATAAAAAAAAGATTTTTTTCTGAAGTCGATCTTCATCTTTCAAACTTGGTTTTAGTGAGAATAGTAAGCAAAACGGAAAAAGTGAAATTGCCTCCTACAAACTCCCTCTTATCACAATGTTTTATACATTATTGGAAAGAGCGTTCAAAACTGAACAAAATGTTATATTTAAAGTTCGAATATCACTGATTTTTCACGCCACCTTATTGAAATAAAGTTTTGCAAAACACAACTAGCTGTTCTTTCTTAATTATTTTGATAGGAGAAAAGTACTGACTATTCTCACTAAAATCAAGTTTGAGAGATGAAGATCGAGTCCAGAAAAAAATCTTTTTTTTATAAACTGATAGAGTGTGAAATGCTCTATCGATTGACATAATTTTCTTTTATTTTAGCATAAATCTCTTGGTTAGAGAATGCGAAATACTGGAAGATATCTTATGCTGTTTTTTCATAGAAAAAAAATTTCTTTATTATAAAATATTCATATAGGTAGATGGAGTCTCGTTCTATAATACATCATGTAGCTGGCCTCTCATACCATCCGCATTACTATTTGAATCAGACCCATACCTCATAATATGAAAAAAAATATACAGAGAAAGAAATGTGAAAAAAATACTGAAAAACTAATTCCACTTAAACTTTTGTCTTGGACTGTATGTCGTATTGAAGTCAGTTCAGATCAACTAGCAAAAAAAAACTGTTCATTGATGTATAAGGGGGTGGGTGTGAGTGTGAGTGTGGGTGTGGGATCTGGCTGAAGAGAAGACCCATACCTATATCCATCTGCACCCCAACAAGTATGGGAGATAGATCGATTTCATACAAGGGTGTGGGTGTGGGTGTGGGTGTGGGTGTGGGTGTGGGTGTGGGTGTGGGTGTGGGTGTGGGTGTGGGTGTGGGTGTGGGTATCTCTTTTAGAAGACGCGGATCGACACACCCACATCCACCCACACCCCACACCCACATCCACCCACCCACACCCACACCCACACCCACA
>CAJNOL010001273.1:0-28066 GCA_905250125.1 Rotaria sordida | reverse complement strand
CCCACACCCACACCCACCCTCAAGAGCATTTCTCCTATTACCACCAGCACAGCTGAACTTGTCTATCCTGTATCACCTATAAACGACTCAGCTTATACAGATATGAGACATTTATATGAAAAAATTTCAAGTAATTGGGAAGCAATAGATCTTTTAGGTCCTAGATTATTAGAATGCAAAACATTACATGAACTATCCATAATGAAAGAACTTGAAATGATAGCCAATAATATAATTAAGACAACAAATGCCACTGTCTATCAAGATGGTGAAAAATTAATTGATGAAAAATTATTGAGCTCTTCAAGAAAAGATTTCATTGATAAAAACCGTGATCGTATTATTGAAGATTTTAATCATCAATTAAATACAATTATTACGCTTGCCATAGATCAGGCGCAAAAATCTTTTAATGGAAAAACAGAAAGAAGTTGTTATCTACCAGAGATGAAGAAAAAAGTTCGTAAATCTATGGAACCGCCAATTCTTTCTGCAGAACATTTACTGAAAGAAATGTTTGAAGAACGTTTAACCGATCTATTAAGAAAAATCCGTGTAGATGATGCTCAAAAACAACTGTTAAAGTCAGTGCAAAATGAATTTGATCAAAATAAAAGTCTTCAATTAGATTATTTTAAAAACCAGCTTGAAAAGGATTTTCAACGTATTACTGAACAATATCAAAAGGATCTTGAGTCATCATTTGAAACAGAAGCTACAATTATAGAAAAGATTTTACAGTTTTATAATTCTCAATTGCTGTGTAAAGAAGCAGAAGCAAAAGAGGAAAATTTTTATCATTTATTATTTCGTATAAATGATCAAACACAATATAAAAGTCATTTTGAAAAATTTGAAAATTGTTTTTCAATAACTAGAAGATACCTAATGCATCAGGCAACAACAACACTTGGTAGTTTACGGAGAACTATCACATCATTGTTTAAGAAGCCTTCAGATGAATATATAGATTCTCTGTGGACAATATTAAAATACCGTTTAAAATGGTTTACAAATAATAACAAAGAACAGAAAAATAAGAAAATATTTACAGAAATATGGAATGTAGTTTTACGAACATTTGAAGAAGAACTTTTAAAATTAATTAACAATACGACATCTTTTTCATCAAATCCAAAAACTATTCACCATCTTTTTCAACTTATTAAAAATGCAATGAATTCGCAATGTATCACAAGTAATAATAAATTTTTAGAGAAACACATACTCTGTTCAGATGTAGCTATTATTGGTCTTAATATTATAATTACTGAAGCAATAAATAAGGAAAAGTCAAATTATAAATTAAATTTAGAAAACTCAACAAATGAAATCAAGGAATGTAAAGAAAATTTATTAAAGCAATGTGTTGCTATGAAAAATGCATTTGAATTAGGACAAACATTAGCTGAAACAATTGGAAAACAGATCATTAATGACATTGGCCTTCTTTTAAACCGTAGAATTGAAAAAGAAATGACAGAAGATATAGTTAAAAGTCAATTTATTAATCATAAAGCTATACAACAACAAGCCTATCAAGAAAGTATAATTGAAGCAAATGGTGAAAATATTCTTAAATATGTTTATGATATTAATCGTTATTTTATTGAATTCAGTTTAAGAGAAATTAAAACAACATTAAACGCTGTAACACATAAACATACATGCAATTTGCAAAATTTAATTACATTAACAATTGATAAAGTGGATCAATTTGTCCAACAGTGCAACCATAACGATACTGCTAGACTAAGAGATGATATACGTAAGGAAATTCTTGAGCTCCCTGATTTAAAACTTGGAGAAACAGCATATATAGAAATATTGCAAATATTTTCATTGAATAATATTGTTCGAATGCCTATTAAAGATAAAGAACGATTTAAAAGAGGTTTTTTAAATATTCGTGATTATTACCAAGATATTGGTAAAAAGGTTACAGACTTAACAAAAAATATGAAAGCTAAAGCATTTAGAAGTTGCAAACGAAGCATTATGCAGAAACTTAATTGTCAAGCACGATGTCCAGGATGCGGTGCTAAATGTAGTAAACCAGAACCTCATGATAAAGAAGAGGTTGAAGTCTGGCAAGATCCATGCAAAAGTTGTCCGAAAGACAACTGCACATGTGAACACCCTAAACCAATATCTGTTGAAACCCATGAAGCTTCGCATCATTTAGCATGCGCATTTCGTGGATTGAGGGTCTATAAACTAAATACTCCTTGGCTTGACTTATGCTATCAGTGTTGGACAACAAGTGACATTTTTATAAAGAAAAATCATCAATCAGATGGTTCAGAGGATGATGATGATTGGGAACGTATATCTCCAAGAGCTAAATACTACAATAAACATCATCCAACCTGGTATAATGATTTAACCAGGCTATCAACAGAAGGTGATGGATGTCAAGAGTCGATTCCACCACTTGATCAAAGACGCGCTTGGATGGTTGTTCGTCATGCTATTATTAAACATTCTGATGGTAAAATGATTGACAAAAAAGAATATGACAGCAAATTGTATCCACTGAATATTGAAAGTTTACCAGCAGATTTTGAACCAAAATGGAATGATGAAAGTTTTGATTGAATAAACTTTGCTTTCACTCAACATTTTACTAATCAAATATATAAATAAAACGTTTAAAAATATTTCGTGAAATTACAGCAGAAGATAAGGATGAACGACAATCCTGATTAAAGGTTATTCGATAAATTCTTGAACCTGCTATCCTTGAGACATTTTTTTTCATCTAGTTAGTCTGAAGACGTGCACTTTTCCTCTCAGTTTCCTTATTTCTTTTAATTTTGTTTTTGGAAAAATAGATAGAAACTGCTTTCCAGAGTTTCATGCATGTTGATGGATACAACGATTGTTATGCATAGTGTGAACAGTTATTTTTATACATTTGATCATATTTACATTGAATCATGTGGTTAAATGCAGTTTTCTGTCTTCTACATCAAACCTAAAAACACCGGACATCTACGGTGTGGGTGTGGGTTTCATCTGTTCTTCACACCCACACCCACGCCCCAGATCGTGAAAAGCTCAAGTACATCTTATTTTGTTTGGAAATATTTTCTCTATTAGATGAACTAGTTTGAAAAATGTTTTCGGTAGAGCCAAAAAACTGGTTTTTTAGAGTCTTAATTGTTCAGAGACCTTTCTCCCAGATCTGTTAATAGGAGTTTGACAAGTACTCCTTCTTATACAAAATTATTTCAAGTACTCAAATCTTTTCTCAATTTTGTGTCTCCACTTTATATAGAAAACTTTCATTTCTTAATCAAACATGATCGACTCTAAGTACATATAAGTTGCTGGTCATTTTCTCGATTCTTTATTATCAATTAGCAATATGGATGCATCTTAATGTAATTCACTCTAGTCATTTTCAATGAGTTTAGCATTTCCATTGATTGATCAGTGAGTGATTATTTTGTACATTTGTTGATCTTCATTTTCAATCGAGCAATGATCAGCAAACTAACGATATTACTTCTTTCGTTGAATACTGGTGCGGTTATCAGCGAGAATATCATCACTAACACTTTTTTTCATACATAATTCAAGAATTTGATTGTTTCTTCTTCCAAAATAAAAGATATGTGAAGGTGATATGGAATATGGAGAAGCCATTAAACTGAAGAATTGAACAATAGAATATTTTTATCATTAGTAATAATAAAGATCATGAAAATAGTAAATAAATATTCCAAAAAATGAATTTCATACCGGCTGAATTTCTGGAGATAACTATTTGAATAGACAACTGGTTATGATAGAACTTCTTTCACTTTTATATGAAGTTTTCATGTTTTTCTTTTGTTGTTAGATTTATTATTGTATATGAAAAGTTTCTAAACATGATAAGCATGTCTTTTTCAACGAAAGAAATAATCAAATCACTAAAAATATGCGACACATTCTTTGCAATTCATATTCATTTTTTCAGAAAAATAAAGAGTTTAAATCGTCGAAAAAAATGACTATATGTTTCTTTTCTGTTGTTTTTAATTTTATAAATTCATTGGAAAATTATTATTTAATCCTTTCGAGTCGATGGGGCCCACCGGTGGGCCCCACTATATTTTAACAAGAAATTTAAGAGAAAAAAACTTTCTTTTCTTTTATTCTTAGGTGAAAGATTAGACGTAATGTGTGCCTTCGCTATTTTTAAAATCATTTATTGATAGCGTAATGCTTCTCGTTAAAACAATCAACACAAAAAAATTTGTTACAATCAGAACAGAAAGTTTATATTTTCTTTGTTGTTGCATGACACTCTTCTCTTGATTGTTCTATCCTGTTTTTCTCGTAACAGCCAGCACAGTGTCTTCGGGTGGGTGTTGGGGTTGATTTTCACCTTTTAGCGGTTATATAAACACAAAATCCACACGACATCGACACCCACACCCAATTCCCTCGCCTTTATTTCCAATCATAATGTTATGGCCTGACATCTCTAGGTCAGTTATGACGATTGTCTTTTCCAGCGCTCGCCTCTCTTTTCTATTTGAGTTCCTATTTTTTCTTCGCTCATGTTGTGTTTTTCTCTTGCTCTGGAAGAATAAACTAACGGATATCTAAGATGTAACAAGTCATGTTAGTGGCTAACGAACCTGTCTTATTCTGTGGGTGTCGATATGCATATCCACGCCCCTCAAATATTCTTGATTTCGTTATTCTTTAGACAATTCAGCATTAAGTCTTCAAGCAAATATATTCGACTTTCAACAATTAAATGAACAAATATTGTTGGCAAGAAACAACACTTATGTCAGAATCGTAAAAGTATATATGTGATTCAGCATCCAACGAATGTTAATAATCTCATCAACAGCTCATTATGATCATCCATCATATTTGCCAAGAATATATTTTAATAGTTTTCAAGTTTTTCATTCTGAAATAGAATTCATATGCGGTCGATGGCGTTCATTTTCTTTCACTGTCAAATTTTGATGGATACAGGAAGGAGGATGTGGGTGTGATTGTTTATTGTTTACCCACACCCACACCCTAACTCTTCTTTTTATTTTCATTTTAATTATCTCAAAATAAAGAAAACGCAAAGTTCTCAAAAATTTGTCATTTTTGGAAGCGATTTGTGAGAAATCGGAAGGTGCTTTGAAGATGAACTCAAAAGATATTATCGGTTCGATTTTGATAATGGGATCTTGCGTTTCAACGACTATTTTCTGAGTTTTAGTTGTTGAGATCATCGAGTCACTAAATGACAAGTTTTATTGATTTTAATTATTTCGAACCTTGAAAAAAAAACAAAGTCCATAAAAATTTGCCATTTTTGGAAGCTATCTATAACTAAACGGCATGATCTAATGAATATTGAAAAACAAAAGATAACAATTCGATCTCGATATTTTCATTTTGCGTTTGAACGACTTTTTCCGATTTTCCATTCTCGAGATCATCGCGACACAAAATGACAATTTTCGATGTGGACGTCGAGATAGAAAGAATGAAAGAAAACTCCCGAAGGAATACAGAAATGCTGTGCTTCGCACCACATTAACTATGATAGTGTTGTAGAGGCGCCACATTTTAAATAACTATATGAAGCTTTAAATAGCTATGAAGTTTAATTAAAAAGTATCTCTTTTGAGAAGCTACGGCTTATATAAAAGGTTACTTACATGGTCAAAGTGCTTCTGCGCTCACACGCATTCTTACACAGAAGGTCATTCTACTTCTAATCGCTACTGTAAAACTTCAATTCAATTGAATAAGTACTTTCCAAGTTTCAAGTTTCAACATTCAATTTTGGTGATTAATGATAAAGAAGATTGTTTACAGACAAACTGCATTTTTAAACTTCCATTTTTACATGATCGAACAATCATTTTTATACCCATTGAAAATGTATTTATTGAATGAAGTGAGCAAACTGGATCAATACCGTGTTTAATACCTTTGAATTATTGTTGATAATTACAATCAATGATTAGACGACTAGATATTGCTTAATGTAATCATTGAAGAAAGTGAATCCATGATATATAAATCTTCATCAAATGATGTATCTCACACTTCACGTTTAATCTTAATAGAATGCGACTTAATACGTTCTCAATTCTAAGAAAATAGTCTGTTAAAGAAAATTTTACCTTATTTCGAACTATGTGTTTTATTTTCTAACTCAATCAATCTCAATAACAACAATTATGCTAATTTAGTTACCTAATTCAACGAAAATTTCTTCGAATCAATGAATATCGCACGAACCTATTTGAACTATTCGAAAATGACATTAAACCAATCCCAATTTATGAAATATTTATTCATTCAATGTTCGATATATTTATCGAACGACAATGTTCACAAGGATTTCATTCATAGGATTAATGATTAATTTATTTTGCTTTTTTAATATATATTAGAGTATAAATTTCAATGAAATAATAAGTTATTATGAAGTTCATTATAATTTCGCTCAAGTTTTTGCTACATTTGAATCTAATTTCTGAAAACAAATCCATAGAAACATAATGTAGTTTTGTTGCATGAATGAAATACGATCAGATGCGCTTTGGGTACTTAAATATCAAGCTAGGAGAAATAACATATGATGTCATAAATCCACTCATAAGACCGGCCGATACTCCACAGGTGAGTATATCCTGTCCTGAGAGATAAAGATTCTTGATTGGCGATGTTGGTGAAAGAATTTCCACTTGTCGAAATCGCTCTGGTGTATGCGCCAGTCCACAAGTAGCTCCATGATAAGTTCCAAGATAAAAATCATTTGTAATTGCTGTTCCATTATCAATATAAACTATTTTGTCTTTTAAATTCGGAAATTCTTTTAAAAATATTTCTAACATTCTGTCTTTCCATTGATCTTTCAGTTGATTATAAGCATCACCACGATGTTTTGCATTTTCATCTTTGAAATCTTCAACATGCTCATAAATGCCAAGAGTAATAATTGATGCGACACTCTTCTTAGGATATCTTGTGTGATATGTTGGATCCTTTGCAGATGCAAAAGATATGAACATACCTGGAAAATCTGCACTGTAATCATCACGAAATTTCGTCATATTTTCATCATGATTCCATGATGGAAATATCCATAAATTTCTCTTCGGTAAATCAAGTTCATCGGAATCACCTTGAAGACCAACGAACATTGACATATAACCAGTTTCCGAGGCAAGTTCAGGACTTTCTATAATCTTCAAGTGAGATTGAACCAAACATTGATGAGTTTGAGGTATAAGGTACTTGTAGGTTTTTGTTGCACTGATAGCACTAACAACAATACTTGAAAAGATCCGATGACCTTTTACTACAACTCCAATAGCTTTATTCTCTTCATTTATAAGAATTGATGAAACTGGAGCACGAACGAACGCTTTTCCTTTGGATTTTTCGATGATTGGAACAATGGTACGTGCGAACATCGATGGACCTCCAATTGGAAAGTATCCACCACCCATATAGTGGTCAGATAATAATGCTTGCATTCCAAACGATGATCTTGATGGAACTTCAACATAATCGCCATATAAGTATGTCAAAATTCCAATAAGTTTTTTGTTTTTAGTTAATTTAGATAGAACTTGTTCTGTTGTTTCATCAAATATTGAAAGAAAAGGTTGAACAAGTTTATGAATTATCTTCTGAATCCTTTGATACGGTATACATTTTAGTAAAAATAAGACTGTTATACCAATACGAACCTTCTTAATCATATTGAAATATTCGTGAATCGCTTTTTCTTCCTCAACAAATGAAGAAATCAGTGTCTTCTTAAGAATCTTAACATCAGAATACATTGGATATTGTTCACGATTCTCCCCATCACGTATAACTACAAGATCATATATATCATCCATTTTTTCCCATTCAACTCCATTTTTCGTTATACAATCAAAATGTTTTCTTAAATTCGATGTCTTCTTACCAATTCTACCACCAATGTAATGCAATCCAGTTTCAAAGTCAAAACCTTTTTCTTTAAAAGTATGAGTATTACCTCCAATAACATCATGCTGTTCAAGTAATAAGACTTTTTTGCCTTCTTGTGCCATTATGGAAGCTACAGTAAGTCCAGCCATACCAGAACCTATTACTATAATGTCAACATTCTCTGGTACAGCATTCATTCGAAATCCTTGTTTAATTACATTTTCATCTCCAATTTCTGCTATTTCTTCCTTGGCATTTTTCTGTATTTTTCTCTTGCTCCAAGTTTTCCATAGAATGTATGTACCAAACAAAATGCATGCAAAACAAACACTTTGATAAATTATTGAATATTCCAATATGGTGTGCATGACAGATGAATCAATGTACCAGTTGAAGTTATCCAACACTATTAAAAAAAAATCACATAATAATACATGAGGATATACTAACGTTTATGAATAGAAATAATGGTTTATCAAGAAGTTGAATCATCCCAGAAATCTGTTTAAGAGTACATCAACAGAGAATATAGACGGCTGTGGACATATAAAAAACGACTGAAAGATATACGAAAGTGTATATTAACTAAAAGGATCATTGAAACTTATTCTTTAGATGTTATTCAGCTAAATGCTCCGATTTTATGAGAAGTGAAATAGAGGAAAGATATAAACTCAATACAAATGATTAGCCGAGAATTTATAACGATTACTTTATATATCTAAATATTTAATATACTTTTACAAGAATTGAATAAGCTATCGTTTCACAAGAAATAAAAATACTTTCAACGATTGAAAATTGAGAAAGAAATGAATAAAACAATCACGTGTTCACTTTGCATGACAAGAACCATTATTTGAAATAGAATGTTATTTTCTCCTTACCGAATGTCAACGTAGTCATTTAGAGCATTTCTATGCCTCCTGCTTAAAACAGATTTTGCATTACCAGAGCTGGCCAGATGAGTTCTTCGAGTTCTTATTCAACGAACCCACTCTAGTTAATAGATGCACGCGATACTGGAACAAATATTTCAAAGCACTTGCTGAATCGAAAGATGGTGAATTGCTGGCAGAGCAACTAATTCTTAACATACGTAGAAACGAATGTCTAAGTGGGCAGCTAAGGGTTCAAGGTCTTCGTAGAACTAGACGATTCATTAACCATGAAACAGTTTTGGAAAAATGTCTGTCCTGGCAGGACGAAAACCCTCTTACGGACACAGCTGTTCAGTTCTCGCAGGACGATATTGAGCTATTGAAGGAATTTCCCGAGACCTTCTGAAGTTTTCTGATCTGTTATTGAAGTCTCTTTGTTTCTTCTGTAATCTTTTTTTTCTCTGTTTTCCCTTTCACGTATACCATATTGAACATTGTCAACTATCCAATCTTTCTTCCGTAACTCTGTACGATGTTAATCTTTTCTCGTTTTTCTTTCTCTTTGTTCTGTTTTCTTTTTTCTATCCTGTCCCTCAACTTCTCTTCTTCATTATATTCTTCTATAAAGTCGTACTCTTTCCTTCTTCCTTTCTTTTTTTTTTTTCGTTCTTTTTATGTTGAAGGTCTAAGTGCCAACAGGCCCTCGTCTTGGCATCGGCGTTACTCAATTTGCATAATTAAGAAAAAAAAAATAGAATGTTATTTTACTCTTTACATTCAATACAAAAATTAAAAACAGATTATTCATGAGAAACATACGATCGACTTTGTACTTGTTTTTTGTGATTTGAAGATTAATGAAGAGTACAGAAATCTTGCACGACTAAATGTACGTCCGCATGTGATTGCGAAAAATGAATAAAGAAAAAGAATGTAAGAGAAAGAATATTTGCCCGCAAAAAATATTCCATAAAAAAAGGTCAAGAACGAAAAGAAATTTTTCTTGTTTCTTTTTTTCTCTCTCCATGTCTTTTTTGCGACAATTGTTATAGGCAACTACTCTCTCTTTTCTTTCCTTTATGCTTTTTTCTCATTCATTTATGGACGTATATAAGTAAAGAGCGCAGCTGTTATATCCTGCGAGAAAAAACTATCGATAAAGATAAATGTAACAATAAGAGAAAACAAAATATTGTACTTCATAGAACGATGTCGACTATGTTTGAAAGTAATAGTTTTTTAACACTTTTTTTTGCTGTGATGCAGATTGAAAATACGAAGCTAATTTAACACAAAGATAGTGATTTTACTTCGAAAAATGTCACTCTACATTCTTTAGTGAAAGCGTATTTTCTCTTGTGAGAAGGAATATTTTCATTTGATTCTTTTTGAATATCACTCTACTCTACTCTATGAGTTGAAAAACTATTAGAAAATGTAAAAAGTCTATATTCAGCATAAACATTATTTTTCTAATATCATGTGAAATTTTCGTGTTGACGAAATATATCAAACAAACTCTTATACTAATGATTTTAATGTAACTCTACACAAAAATTATAAGTGTCTTAACATCTCTTGCCGGTAATTTTTCATTTATAAAACTTCGTCTCAAGCTAAAACTGAATATTGGGCAATTCTCCATACAAACTATTTGAAGAATTGGACAGATATGAGCAATTGAAAATTTAACTGATTTACTGCTTTTCAAAACTTCTCACCTGCTTCAAAGTCGATGTTTATTAAAGATAAAATTATCAATCTTCTACCAAGAGGCGAGTTTGTTACTTTACAAACGCATTTTTCATCTTTAAAATGTTTTATTATCTCTTGTGTGATTATTACAAAGATAATTATATATTTTTGTTGAGTAATATAGATGAGTCACTCACACCTTGAAGCATAGAAGATATAATATTGTATTCGTTACAGATATAAAAGGTTTGCTACGTCAATGTTTTCTTGAGCCAAGGATGATTATGAATTACACAGCAGTTTCTAATCAGAGAACAGAATACAGCCGATTTGTTGACGACAATGCCCTATATTCAGGGACATATATATACAATGACATAAAGAAATTTTCTATCTACAGATGTACACGTGTTCTGTTCTCTGATCATAACCTTATAATTGTCTTCTCTGAAAAATCCCATGAAGCAAATTGTTTTCTTATTGTCTTTAAATCTACAGTTTCATGACGATAAATTGCTTAAGACAGGATCCGTAAGACGGTCGACCAAGCCGTCCGGAGGTAAAATTTTTTTTTTGGATTTCTTTTGCTCAAACGATAGGTCATATCGTGAAACTTATAAATTCAAAATATTACATTTTTCTGACGTACCTGTGAAGAACGCCGAAGACCACAATCCTCGAATTTTTGGGGTGGATCAAAAAAAAGTAAAAAACATGACCTTTTTCACATTTTATTAGTATTTTAAGCTTTTCTCCATTTCTATCCATTCCTTTGAGTTGGAGAAGGTGTCAAGAGATGTAGAAAAGAGTTTTCTATAAAATGGTCTATGTCAATGACTATAAAAATGTGATTTAGTAAATGATTGTCTATCCACAAGAGAAGGGGGAGGGGTGTATGGTTAATAGTTGGTCTTGAGCTAGTAATTTCCCTCTAACCTTCTTAAACCATGGCGTCCCAAAATAACGAGTCAAAAGAATCCACGGCTGATTAATCATTTGAGAATGCAATAGTTTTTTGAAGAAAAAGAAAACAAAATTAGAATTTTCGAAAGATGAAAACGAAGTTTTGTTTTTTATATCATGAAGTATATTATTCAAAATAATATTTCTCAATCGTTTTGAAGAGGTCTTAGCTATTTCTTTAATTTTTTTTCAAGGCATATCGTGTAGGTGTGGAAGTGATGTTAGGTATTATGTTGGTCTGAATTTAGGTAAAGAGAAACTATGTACATTCACAGGTCACAACTTCATCCTCTTCTATTGTTCATTCCGAACAATTGATATTAGTACACAATCGAGCAGAAAATCTTCATGATCGTGCAAACAAATCGAATTTAACTATAACGAACATTGACGAGAAAATTCGAACTCTTTAGCAACTTATATATAATCAATGTTCGAAGAAGATGAAATGAACGATCTTTGTTCTTGATTGGATTACAGTCAGTATCGTCTTCGATAATATATATATATTTGATTCTTGACAATCGTATTAGTCAATAGATCAAAGTTCTCGGAATGGTTCAAAGAGAAAATGCACGAACAAGATAAAGAGAATAAACATCGAATCAATTTGCTGAACAAATGACTTGCGTGTACGAATACAAGGCTCGAGATATACAAATGTTCGTTATTTCGCTGGAAGAAAAACTTGAAATCAAAGAATCAAATGATTCAATTAATTCACAGCAAGATCGAAACTATATCAATGATCTTTTCAAAAACAAAAATAGTCTATTATTGTTTGTAATCTTTCGGGAATCGAAATTTGTGTCTATTTCATTTGAGCATTACATTTTGTTTATTGACATAGTGCAAAAATCGAATTTGTGATTGGATGCATCTATCAAAACAGTCTAACATGTTATCGCTGAAACTAAATTAACGTTATCATCTCGACTACATAATCACCTTCAACATTTAACAAGATGTTATTTGAGAATAGTCACTTGTTGTAATGCTTCTTTTTCGTGTTTATTTTCTTCGTTTCTTTGATTAAATTTTCTATATGATGAATTAAATAGTAGATTTTGAGATATCTTCTTATTCAAATGAACAAAATTTTTATATTATAGTTTTTTTTTTAATATAAGTTCTTGTTTAAAAAACAATAACAAATCATTAAAAAAAATTCTGTAAACTAAACACCTCTTCTAGTAAACAAAAAATTAATTTCTTGATTAATGATAATGAATCTATTTTAATTTAAATAAATAGTACGCGACAAAAGTTTCGCTCGCGTTGAAATGATTTTTTTAAATATTCTTTTGACGTATAAGAATAGAATGCAACATATATATATACAAAGACGTTCGAGACATTTACGCAGCACATAGTGGTTTTCTGACTATTTGCTTTTTCTTTGAGCAAAGCAAAAAATATGTGAATACATCCATTTTTGAATGGCTTTTTAAGTAATGAGATGGATCGTATGAAATGATACCGGAATTTCGAACTGACAGATTTCTAGCGAATGAATTATAATTCAAAATTTCGCGCTCACCCTTTTCGATATTGCCCATTGACAGAACATAGCTGAAAGTCTTTCCTCTGAATGGTCAAAAGTTGTAAACTCGAACTTACTTCATATGATTCATCTCATTTCTTAACAAATCATCCAAAAATAGATGTATTCACATATTTTTTGCTTTACTCAAAGAAGAAGCAAACAGCCAGAAAACTACTATATGCTTGCGTAAATGTTTCGAACTCTTCTGTATACATATATATGTGTTGCATTCTATTCTCATACATCAAAATAATATTTAAAAAAATCATTTCAATGTGAGTGAAACTTTTATTGTTCACTAAAAGTAAAATATTTTTATAATTAGAATCTCGTTTAAGATATTTGTTATCAATTAATAAATCAATATATTTCTATAAAATAAGTTTATATCATTAAATTATGCTTTTTTTTTCATATTAAATAAAATTATTTTACCTTAATTAAAAGAAACTTTAGATTTAAAATGTAAACTTAAACTTTCCATGACTTCGTGCGTTAACAATAAGTGTTTTAAACTACAAACAAACTTGAAATAATAATTAAGATTGAATTTATATTTTATCTTATATTTTGTTTAAATATAAAATTTTATTTTTCATTATATAATAATAATATAATCATTTTAATAAATTGATACTTTTTCAAGTGTTAAAATTTGACAGATAATTAATTCTTATATGTAATGCATATATTTCTTTAGTAAAATGTTTCGTAAATCATCTTTTGAGTATTAATGAAGCCAAATTATTATATTTTCGATCACTATAATAATGAATATAAAAATCTTTAAAACTATCAAATATTGTTTTTTAACTAATAGAAAAATTTATTTATGAAAAAGAAATAAATAATTTTAATATTTCAATTGATAAAAATAATATTTGATAAAGACGACAATGATCATGAACTCAAACTCAATGTCATTACAGAAAAATTGACGAAAAAAAATTAGACAAAATTTTTCTTTCGAAGTATTTAAGCAATATATTTTATCAATGTCATTGAAATCATTATTTTAACAATATATTCAATATTTTTCAATCAATATTTTGAAAGCATTCATTTCCCTAATGGTTACAAATCGAGATAGATAAGTTATTTACTTTTTATTTTGATATTATTAATTTTCATAATCATTAAAAATACTTTATTGATCAACTAAACATTTTATTAACATTTTACAAACATCTTTATCTTTAATATAAGTAAAAACGATCTAAAAAAAACTAATTAGATTAATAAAAATAAAAGAATTATCTAAATAGTATTAGTAGTATTTCATTTTCATTTTTCTTCAAGACTATTTTCTTCAATAGTTTTATTTGTAGAATAATCAATTTATCATTTTTAAATGATTTGAGTCCAATGAAACAAACCTCTTTTCTTCAAAACTGTATCACAATATCGAGCAAATAATTCAAATGACTTTTTTTGTTGAATTAACTTTTTATATTACTGAATTCTTATTTATAAATTTATCACAAGCCAATATCATTTCGACAATAGATGAAAACTCAAGTATAAATATTTATTTTATCTAAGGCAATATTGAAGCCTGTTTCAGTACAAAAAAAAATTTAAGAATCTCTCGTGAATATCAATTATTATTTCAATATATAATTGTAGATTCTAATATAGAAAAGAAAAGAAAAAAATAAAAATTAGGATAAAAATAGTTAAACATATATCCATTGTAGTTTTATTAACACATTCATTAATATTTATACCAAATTTATAAATATGATTTTCGATCAATTCTAATAGTTTGTTTTTAATTTTTGAAATTCGATTAACTAGTTCATAAAGACATCTCAAATCTACATTTAATATAAAGACACAGTTATTTATTATTAATAAGAAAAAAAAAACATAATCATCATCTTGACTATTCCTAGTTGATATGATTGATTTCATTTTGTCCATCATAGTATTTAGGGTGTGGATGTGCTTAGATATGAAAGTAATACTTACACATACTAACATCCTCTCGAAACCGCCGAAAACTTTACAGCAATCGTTAATTGAATTAATAAACATCATTTATGTTCTTTGTTTTTCTTCTTTGAATACGTAAGTTTGATATGACAGAATCGTTACATCAATGGTAGGTGGATACGAATTCAATATATTAGTATTTCGAAACTTTTGCAGTAAATTTTTCAATATATTCGTATGTTAAATGCACTGTTTTGTTCAGTATTGAGTTCTATATCTTCATCCACATTTATTAACCTTGTATTTTATTCATCTTCTCTTGATTTCTGCTTCTTTCTATTCATATAAATTTCGTTGTTAATCATTGATAATTGTTTTATATGACTATTTAGTGATCTTATGATTACCCCTATATTTAAGTGCGTAATTCTTAAGTTTTTATCTTGAATTGTTTGAATAGAAAGTATTTATTACTATTTATATTTCTTCATTTCGTTCTCAAACATTGCATTGATCATACAAAAAAAAAACGAAATATGTCGCACCATCAACAACAATACGATAATATTGATATTCAAATACGTTCATCTTATGAACGATTTCTTGAATTCGAACGTTTAATGAAGATGTATCCACCATCTTTATCTCAAAATTTTAATCCAACACCACTTGGTTTATGTGCTTTTGCATTAACAACATTTGTTCTTTCAATGTATAATGCAGGTGTAGCTGTACCTGTTACAGCTTCACATGGTGTTGTTATGGGTCTTGCTCTTTTTTATGGTGGTTTAATTCAACTTCTTGCTGGTTTACTTGAATTTCGTGTTGGAAATAATTTTGGTGCACTTGCATTTTGTTCTTATGGTGGTTTTTGGCTTGGACTTGCTTCACTTTATATTGGATCATTTAATTTTCTTGGAAATTATTCATTAGATGTACAAGAAAAAGCTCTTGGTGTTTTTTTTCTTGGATGGACAATATTCACAGCTGCTATGTTTATTTCATCTTTTCGTACTAATTTAGCTTTAGTAGCATTATTCTTTTTTCTAACACTTACTTTTATTTTACTTACAGCAAGTAAATTTCAATTAGGTCATCTTAATTTACAACGTGCAGCAGGTGCTTTTGGAATTTTAACAGCATCAATTGCTTGGTATGCAGCTTTTGCAAGTTTACTCAAACGAGGTGTAAATTCATATTTTTCATTACCTGTTTATGATTTAGCACCACACTCACCATTAATCATTACTAATGAATCTTCAACAAATACTCGTACACAAAAAATATAAAAAAAATTAAAACATAAGAATAATTAATATTGTACATATAAACTTTTCGAGTATTTCTTACTAAAAATAATCGATTTTTTTTTTAATTATACGAGCAATATATATTTATATTTTTATGAGCTAATTATCTCGAATAAATATGTTCAATACTAACGACAAAGAAAAAGAAAAATCATACAAGGAAAAGAAAGTACTCTACCAATTTTCAAATCTTATTAATAATCATTTTAACGAATAAATTAATTCGTCACTACAAGCTACATAAAAAAATTTATCTTCATCTGTCTAAAATAATATCAGATATTTATATTTAAATAAAAATAAATAAATAAACATGTTCTTGATAAAAGGGTAACCTATAGTCATTTCTATGCTCGGAATAGTCTAATTAAAAATTAAATAAAATTCTATTTCTATTAAATAAATTCATACATTATTAACAAAGAAAAAAAAAGTGCATCTTCTGGTCGAAGTTAAATAGGTTTACGAATGAGAAGATAGAATTGACCAATTGACATATTAATTATAAATAACAAACTTGAGAAAAAAAATATCAATTACTGTAAGATCATTAGATACTTAATCAAGATATTCACACAAGTACGCTCGTCCAAAAATTAAAACGATTTCATTAAATTTTGTTTATTTGTTTGTTTTTTCATACCTTCAGCATGATGACTTTCATAAGGATTATTAATTTTAAATTTCCCAACGCTTATTATTTTTATCTAAAAATTCAATAATAAATAAATTCTAAAGAGAAATATTTGAGATTGTAATAGAAATAAGTGTGCCTGATATCGATTGATACCGATTATCATTTTCAGATAGAATTTTTTGTAAAGTTCTTTTTTTTTGCTATACCATCAAAAAGAAGAAGTTCATTTCGAGCACATGTCAATGAACAAGAAAGAGATGAACATGATGGACTATCAAATACAGATGTACATTTTGTTGGTAACCATGTTACAAATGGATTTAACGAATATATATTTGATATATCATGTCGATACATTTGAAAATTACTTGATATATATCCATCATATTATTTTTATTAGGTTTAAACGGTAATATTGCTCGTTTATATATTATAGAATAACGTGTTGTTTCATCACTTGATCTACTTGGAAGATGTGATGGAGCAACAAATAATTGTTCAAGAGATTTTTTTATCACAAGGAGGAAAAATCATACTTAGTCGACATGTTATCTAATCGAACTTTCATAACTGGTGAAATGTATGTGAAACACTGGATTTCTGCTGATGACATTCAACAATTCTAAAAGAGATTCATCGAATGTGCAATGGCGTTGCACCAACATCACATAGCTTAAGGGCACTTCCCTTTCTCGATCCCATAAATTCACTTTTTTCGATTTCGATTTTTTTGTATCTAAAAACACATTTAAGTACCCTCTATCGAATGGCATATGAATGAAAAATTTTCGTTGTTATTCAAGTCCTTACAAAAATCGACTTTGGAGATCCCCTATACAAAAAAATCACATTCTGCAGCGCTTTCTTCTAGTAAATGAGCACTACTACTATAGTTATTTCATCATCAAAATGTGTTGTATGAGTCAGGGATGCATCATCCTAGTCATTTGGCAAGTGCATTAATTGATAGCTATGTATGATAAAATGAAAAACACAAAATTTGGAAAAATATCATATTACGTTGTTTCGTGTCTTTCTCGAAATCAATTTTTTTAGAGGCAAATTGAAGTTTTTCTCCCCTCTTTTCTCCTAGACGCTTCGGCCGATTGAGCTGAAATTTTTTGTGTAACAACTAGGATCAAATCGGGGTGTACGTGTTTTTTTTCTTGAAATAATGTTTTGGTCACTCTTAGCAGACCTTACCAAATTTGCCCTCGGCAAAAAAAACATGTTTTTGATAGGACTTCCAGTATTTTGGTTCTTTCAAGCGAAGGACACAATATTTTTCAAAGAAAAAAAAACATACACCACGATTTGGTCCTAGTTATCATACAAAAAGTTTTGGCTCAATCGGTCGAAGTGTCTTTGAGAAAAAGGGGAAAAATTTCAGGTCATTTTTGGCTCTTGCACTCCCTATATCGCATAGTAGGAAGCATCTGGGATTTCTGAGTCTCTAACAACTTTTGTTTAGTCGAGCCGTTCTTAAGAAACGGGGGAAAGGAGGTGCCCTCAATCGCTCAGTTTCTTTTCTAAAACCATCGTTCTATTCATAGTGATCAGACGAATCTAGAGACTGAAGGGACTCGGGACCAATCCCGTTCCATCCCAAGATGGAACATCATACGAAGGGTGTGGGTGTTGTAACGACGCTCTGTACCCACACGCACACCCACATCCTAGTTTTCTTTTTGCTTCTTCGATAGCTTCAATCCACCTTTGGAATATGTGTGACTAGAATTTTCAAGAAGTTTTTCGTTGTCAATAGTGTGAATTGCTATTTCGAACGAGCTGCGATGGCCGAGTGGTTAAGGCGTCAGACTTGAAATCTGATGGGGTCTCCCCGCGTAGGTTCAAATCCTACTCGCAGCGTCGTTTTTTTTTGTTTCGCAATACTTAACAAAAAATGTGTTATATAAGTAAGCTGAAGAAATTACGCAAGAACAATCATCTTGTTGAAAATAATTCTTTCTTCTGCTTTCCATTTGCTAATCTTTTTTTTTTTCATAAGACTGACAGATAGAAATTTCAAAATTGTCAAGGAATGATCAACAAATTATTGATAGTTATTCTGAGAATAGAACTTTCAACAATGCTTCACATTGTGACTAGATGGAAATTAATTCTTCTGTCCTCTAGAAATTCGTTTGATTAATTAAACTTTTTGTTGAGAACTCTAGTGGTAATTAATAAAGAGTCTTTCTAATCTTGTCCGTACACATTTAAAGTATGAATATGTCTCTATTGTCGGTAAAAGAATCAGCAATTTGCTCTAACTGTAAAGAAACAATTCAATTTGTTTTTTTCGATAAACTGAAGTTTGGACTATTCGAAAGTTATATTGAGTTGCTAAGAAACTAGTTAAATAAAAATTTTATGCATTAACTTTGAAACTAAGAACAACGTTTAGAAAACTCTATTGAGGGTGTTGCCGCAATGCTTTAGTAATAACATTTGTTGTAAATAAGTTTTCGAGAAACAGATCTCGTGGCTATCAAATCCATTGTCTTGGCGAAAACTTCCTATGAAATGATTTATTTCAACGTACAGAGATCCGTAGATATATCAGCTTCTTTTTATGGATATGATGACAAGAGACTTTTTGAATGAATTCGTTACCATTCGTGATAGCATTATCAAATGAAATCAAACTTTTAGCATGGATAGATCTTTGATCTATCTCTAAACACCATCGTCCACAGAAAAACTTTGACTAGTAAATGTTTTCGAATGTGCATCTGAGTTTCCTCGTTAAAAGTACCTACACATGTCAAGTCAAATGTTGAGAATTCTTCTGGAAAAAGTGCTAGTCAATATATTTTTTGACTACTTCTCATATATAGATATTTTTGATTTTCTAAACAGTTATCTATAGTCTTCTCTTCAACGATATCAATTCAATCGGAGGTGTGAGTGTTAGTTAAAAATGACAGACAAACTGATATCCGTACTAATCAATTCAAACGTTTATCATAATTTCATCCATTATCTAATCGAAATTTGATATTGATAGTTTGCTCAATATTCAGGTCGAACTAAAACAGAGAAACGAATTCAATTGACGCTTATATTATAAAATTCCTGATTTGAAAGACTTTTTTTTTTCATTATTCTTGAATAATATAATTCAAATTAATTAAGATATTATTATAGAAGAGGAAGTATTTTAATGACTAGATTGTTTTTATTCATGTTTAGAAGTGTGTTTCATGGAAAAGAGACTTCTGAATATGATACTTTAGTTTCAATGGAATTCGTTTTATTTTTATAAAACAATATTTACATATTTTTGTCGTATGCATTTCAGTCAAACGAGTGTTGGTATGGGTCTGGTTGTCTAACAGATACTACACCCAAATCATTTAAAATTATTCAATTTTTCATCTATCGAAGATCACGATACTGTAGAAATAGAGTAATATTTCTTTTTCTCAAACATAAACAATTAATAATGAATACATCATAAATACTTGCCAATGTATCGTTATCAGATTTCATACTCTTTTCTTTGTGTAATTGAGAAATTCATGATACAACTCAATTATTAAATAATTCAAAATCTCTTCATCTGTTTTAGAGGAAAGATTTTCAATGTATCCAGAAAAATAAATCTCGATTGCTGAAATAATTTGAACGATTAAGAAAAATGATGTGTTGCAAGAGGTACAACAACGATTGTCCGATATGATGTAGATTCATCGAAATCTCTTTCTGAAATATTAAGAAGATGTCAGTATAAGGTATTGTCTTAGTGTACAAGATCTTCACGTGCTCTCGTAATACATTCTATCGGATGTTTCAAAATGCTTGGAAAATAATGCAATTTTATGTTTTGAAACACTGATAACAAAACAAAATATTTGATTTGCCTTGCAAAAAAGAAGGTATCAAACTCTTCAGAGATATCTACTATTATTTTTTATGTGATAGGATTCAATGATTTTATAGATCACATAGATTTTCATAGTATTTTATTTTGATTTTCTTAACGCTATAAACAAGTATCTAAAAGAATGAGTGTCGATGCTTCGACTAAATAGCAAATTATTTCTCAAAACAATATGTAAGCATTTGATCATAATTAGAGTGTATTAAGGAAAGAACTATATCTATCCTCCCAATCATATTTTATTCAATTAATTTATTTTCAATAGATATAGATTGATTGTCTTTCACATCATTATTCTTGATAGATTTTACTAACAATGGCTTTTTTTTTTGTTTGATTAGATTTTATAATACTTGTTTTTTTCCATCCTAAATACTATTCAAATATCTATTTATTCAATAAACTATAAATATTGATTGATTGCTTAAATATTATGGCAAGAATTCAATTCATTTATATCCTTATTTTTAATTCGATAATCATAATTGAAGAAGTTTCTTTTTGTTTTTCAAATAACTATTTTATCGAAGAAATTGATTTATTATAAATAAATATAATTATAATGAGAGCTTTCCTATTATCTATACATTGATAAATTAAAATCTAATGAATATGATTAAATATGCATATTATTAATAAAACGCTCGAATAAATATTTTATTTTTTTAATATAGAGAATGAAGAATATTTGAAAAATTTTGTTTAGTAAATTTTTTTTTTATTACTTATGTTGATCTTTGATAATAGAATATTAATTAAAATAATTCTTCTATTTATCTTAATTTAACATCAAACTATATTTATATAAAGATCATCTATCAACAATAGATATATCATAATTCAATATGATTTAATAAACATAACTCGAATATATTTTAATAAATAATTAATCGATATTGAATTAAAATCTGATGATCATTCATTATTTTATTTTGAAATTCTTATCGAATAAACAACAAAAAGTTTTTAAATATTTTTAATTGAATATTTTAAGTAAATATCAATTATAATGAAAAATGTAATTATATTGATTGAGAAAAAAATCTATCTATATATATTTAATTTACGATTATTTGATATATAGTATAAGCAAAATAGTGTTGATATATGTCTACTTATATCATATTAGTCGAAGTTTATTTATTAATCTCATTTAGATAAAATTCAGAATGAAAAATAATTCGATAGCATTTGTTGTCTTTAGGATTAATTTATTTATTAAAAAATTCGATGACAATTATTAATCAATAGAAATCAAATTCACATTTTTTATATTTTTCTCAAGAGATTTGATTTTAACATGACACTATCATTTATATGTTTATATTATATATCAATTCAATCAGTTAAATCAACTAATACTACTATTTGAAAACTAAGAAAACGAACATATATTACATTTCGAATGATTAAAATAAGAATTTTCATTGATTAAAATTTATTGAAATAAACCTATGTATGATATGTCGAATCAATAAATGATAAATTGCAATTTTCTATAATATTCATCTTATTAGAGTTGATTTTTTCTTCGAATAAGTTCAATGAGGGTGTGGGTATGAACATGTGAAAACAAGCGATCAATACCCGCATACCCCCCAACCTACCAAACACTCACAGCCTCGTTTCATACGTATGTTTTAATAGCTGAAATGTTAGTGTCCTTTTTAAACCGCAACTCGATCAAAAGATATACAGCGAGTATTAAAATTTATCAACAAGTAGAATAATCTTTATTTAGACATGAATATAAACTACATTGATCTGCCTTAATCCACCTGATAACCCATAGTATCCATTATATCGATACAAAGTTTCGAATCTAATTGTCTTTCTCTTGTTCGACTATTGAAGAAGCGATCGCAATATATCGATTTTGACCTTTCCAAAATTGACCAACAACTAGTTTTATGATTATCTATGGGATTATTTTAAATTTAAATTTTCTTGTATGAACGACAATAAGACAGTACAAATTCGTTCCTACAATCTAGACTAATTCTTATTGTAGTTATAATTTCTTTTAAAGTTAGTTAGCATGGATATTTTCAGATGTATATCAATGATCTAGTTAGAAAAACTGATAAATACACTTGTTTTACTTTGTGTTTCAATTAATTATTATTATATATGAAACCATTAGAGAGAGAGAGAGTACAAAATTACATGGAAAATAATTTTATTTCTTATTTATATCGTAGAAAAAAGACGGTAATGACTTCTTAAAGATATGAAAATTATATGATTTTTGTACACAGTTTATTATGTTCCCTTATCTTCACAAGTAATTTTATGGTAATACTGTTTGTAAACACTCGAGATTTGTCGCGAGTTCTTTTCTTCACAAAGTAGTTGCGTTTAAAATCGAAAAAGTAGACTTTTTAAAATGGTTTTAATGACAATGTTTAGTTCAAAAACTTAGAAACAGAACCTACGAAATGTCAATGGAAAGAATGTACATTTAATCTTTCGAAAAAGACACATGAAATCTCTTCCTATGATGTCTCATTTGATACTAGATGAAAATCTGTGGGAGAAAGCCAAAAAAAAACTTCAATGAAGAAAAGATGTTTCAATATAAAATACTACTTTTCATGAAATCTTTTTGTCTTCTCAAACATCTTTTTCTAGTTTTTAGAATTAAATGCTGGCATCATCTTCATGTTAAAAATCTATTTTTCGATGTTAAATACTACCAATTGACGGAAAAAAGAATTTTCTACAAATCTTGAGTGTTTACAAACAATATAACCATGAAAATAATTGTGTAGATAAAAGGATATATTAAATTTTGTATAAGAGTCCTATAATTGTCATATCTTTAAGAAGTCATTGTCTTCATCTTCTACGATATAAATAATAAATAAAGCCATTTTAAATACAGCTTCATTCTCTCTCTCTCTCTAAATGTATCATACATGTGAATAATCGATTACAAAATAAAATAAAATATGTGAGTTTATCAATTTTTCTCAATAGATCATCGGCAAGTTCCAGAAAGTATACATATTAACTATTTTGAAAAGAGATGATATAATAGGGATTAGTCTAGAGTATAGAGAAGAATTCGCTTTATTCAATTATCTGCCATAAAACAAAATTTAAATTTCAAATAACCCCATAAATAATCATACAAAGTAGTTGTTGATCAATTTTGGTACTCACTGTATTTGGAATTCTTTTGATATTTTTTTTTAATCCTAGACACATATGGATTATTTTTATTTCGGCTCATTTAGAAATATATGTGCATTTGTTTGTTTTATTTCGATGTAAAGATTTCTTCAAAGTCTTTTAATATCATTAATATATATGTATTTATATAGGTTTCCAAGTTTGAATACAATTGTGAAAACTATATTTGAATTTTTTTTTCTTTCAATATGATATAAAACATTTATATTAAATTGTTTTTCGAAGATAATGAAAACTATAAGCAAGCTTCATTGAATTATATACTATTGAGCGAAATTATCTGTTTGCAGAAAAAGAAATATTACAATGATTATTTTCGAATTAACATTGTAATTTTGATGATAGTGAATTTTCTTTTTCTCATAAATGGAAGAAATAAGTTATTAGTATAGTTCCAATATCTCAACTGTAATTATACATATTTTAGAGATCTGAAAATTCTTTTTCTAAACATTTTAAGATTCGTTTCATTAGTTTATGAAAAGAATCAGACGAAGATTGAGATTAAAATCTCAGTCGATTGTTAAATTGCCAGAAATCTGCTTTGTTAGAAAGAAAATCATAATAATGCTATGAAAAATTCTTCCATTTACTTTGTCAAGATTTTTCTCAACATATATATTGAATCATTACTATAATCCAAGGATTTGAGAATCTTGAAAGGAGATAGAATCCTTAAGATTTACGAGTGTCAAAGATCTTTCAAAGTTGTTTCAAGAAGAAACATGACTGACTGGACTAAGCAGTAACTTGTAAAGATCTTTACTCAATCCTTACATTTTCTTACGAAGAACTTGATAAAATCTTGACAGAATCCTTGTTGATAATCTTGAGAGGATCCTTGCTAGGATTCCGAGTGATTCCTAACAGGATTCTTTATTTTGAATTTAGAAAAGAGTATCTAAGCAGGAACTTGGAGAAATCCTGAACAAGATCTTATTTCATCTTGAAAAATCTTGTTTTCAAGATTTCTTAGGATTTGAAACAGGATCCTGGAAGATCCTAGCAGGGATACTCAAGGAATCAGTAGAACTGAGACTAAGATAGTTTTAACTGTAGTAATTGAAATGAGAATTTTATACTTTTACTGTACATAAAGAAAAAATCATTACAATTAGATTTCAATAATTTTCTTTTGACATTTCGAAAAGTCAATGAACTATTGAAACCAGGTAGAAAAAAAATATGCACCTAACGTTGATTTAGTTGCAGATGCTCATTACATCATCTGACTATTTTACCAATGTGTGACATGTAGATTGAATCGTTGAACTTGACATTATAAGAATGCAATCTCCTACGCAATATCAAAAGAGAATAAGCTAATAATATAACTTCAGTTGAAAAAGAAGAAAAACTTATAAAATGAATTGCCAATAGTAACGTAACGTACACGTAAAAAACCAATGAAAATGATGGTTAATCTTGTAATTCATTGAAATTATATGAAGTAAAACTAGATTGATTTTTAGATATATTGAAAATAATTTGAAACAATAAATGGCAGGAATTGTGTACCGTAAAAATTATAAATAGTAAAGTGTAAAATTAAATACAATTAGATTTAGAAGATATCATATACCAAAATTATAACGAATTAATATGTATTTAAATAAAGGTGAACAATACATATCAACCCTTCTCCTTCCCGGGTAACTGGAGTGACCATATGTGTAAGACATGCAGAAAACCGAGGAAGACTGTAATTCGAAATATCAAAAGTTATTTTTATAGTAAACTTCATGGCATATCAATTGGTAAAATAATCATTGCATTCCATTGCTTTCTTATGGAAGTATGTGACTTTCAAAATCGATGACTGTCAAAAATTGAAAACTTTTGAAAATTTAAAAAAGAATTTACTTTTTCGCAGACCAGGCAGAAACTTCATAAGCATGCAATATAGTTTAAATAGAGTAAGATGTCTACTACTGTATTATCCGCTTTTCAAAAGTTTTCTGACATTTTATTAGGTAAGAGTTGACAAATTTGTAAAATTATCTCTCCAATGACCATTGGAAGGAAGAAACATAAAGATTATCATTCCTGTTTATCGTATTTTAAACCGTAATTATAGTATTTTCTTGACACTTAAGTCAATCGTTGACAGTTTTTCCCATTTGATAATAAGATTCGATTCGAACTTAAAGCGAATAAGGCGGTATCTTACCGATACTACACTCTAGTCTAAATCTCTACAGGATCAATCGCTGGTCGATACCATCGCTATTTTCTATCAGATAGGTCTCAAACTAGTGTCAGAACACTGCTTTTAAGACTAAAGGATGTTCGTATTTATCGGTAACATTAATATTCAAATTAATCATGGATAGTTCTCAAAAAAGGATAGGAAATATACGCTTAAACAAAATTTTGGAAAAAGTAACTAATCATATCGTTTCTCTGAATAGGTACTGGATATGTGCGCGGGAGGGGGGGGGGAGGGTGAGAATAGCTGCATATGTGTGGCAGAAATGTGTACACTCGAACCCGCACTCACACTCTAACTACATGTCGAATGAAAACAGCTACGAAAAATTTGTTATATACAATGAAAATATCCATAGAAAAGTCAAATGAAAATATCAAGCGTAATATATTGACATCTACCTTTACGAGGTTACTCTTTATTGGATTCTTTATAATGTATGTACTTTGTATCTCCTTGTAAGAGAACAAAATTGTTGGGCAAGACAAAAAAAAACATAACAATAAACCGTCAATAAATACCATATTGATATAAAGAAAAATTTGTTTCATTAGACTAGGGGTGTTACTTTATCTTTACTTTAAAAATAAAGGTAAAAGTTTACTTTATCTTTATTTTATAAAGAATAAAGATAATCTTTATTTTAAAAAATAAAGATAAAGAAATAAAGAAATCTTTATTTTTTAAAAAATAAAGATAAAGTAAATCTTTATATTTATAAAATAAAGATAAAGATAATCTTTATTTTTAAAAATAAAGTTAAAATAAAGAATAAAGAATAAAAAAAATTTGTTTGGAAATTTCAACAAAATAAATAAATAAATCATGTTATAACAACAATATATACACATTAATTAAAAGTTATTTCATAGGATTATTTTTATTAATTGAAAAATAAATGCAATATATAATACGTAAGAAGTGACAACATGCTAATACCGTTCTTTATTTTAATGAATTGCTTTTCTAAATCATATGTTGATTATTTCAATAAATTTCTTTGTAATAACGGAGATAAAAATTAAATCTTACTCATGACTTTTCTAGTTAACTATATTATTCTTCTAAAAATTGTTAGCTTTTATTGTGAAAATGGCTACGACTCTAATTCAGTTAAAGTTCTGCTTAAAATATAGTGTTTTTCCTTGGTTCATTTTGCAACATAATTAGTTATCATCGTTTGGCATTGGCGTAATTGAAACGCTGGTGACAATATTCAATGGCGAAATTGCTTTGCTTTTAGGAGATGGCTTGACTATAGTTGATTAACTATTTTCTTTCAATATTTTTTTCAACCATGTCAGCCATGTATAAATGTTATATCCCGGATTTTTTCCGGACCCGATCATATAAAAGAAGAAGAATGATGAAATCTATCATCAGATGACAAGTGTAGCGTCTTGAATATTTAGATTCTCTTTAATAAGATATCAATCACGGTGTATATCATATAAAAAAGAGCATTTATTTTCTCATCTGAGCCCTATTGCATAACTCTAGCTTTGAACTCACTTTGTCACTTAGTAAGCTTAAATTGAATGAAAATTTTAGCGTTTACTTAATCATAGATAATAAATATAATGTTGCTCAATGAGATAAATATATGTGTACCATCAATTTTTGTCATTCTTATATTTGATATGCATCCTTAACTTCTTGACTACAGTATTTCAATATGAGCAACTTTATTTCGTGTTTTAAATGCATGCATAAAGAAACGCTTATAACATTCATCTGACATATTTAATACATAATTGATTACAATATGAGAGAAAAAATAAAAAAAATATAGTATGAAATCATTTTTCCGAGTGCAATAAGTACATTTTAGATAAATGAGGAAAGAGAACAAGAGAGAAGAG